>BQNB010057221.1:8404-38311 GCA_026074375.1 Tanacetum coccineum | reverse complement strand
AGTTGATTTTAAAATCTAAAGTTTAAATGGATTATGCATTAGTTAAAGGGGTGTTTGGATTAATGCAATTTGACTTCAAAAAGTCAAATTGAGCTAAGTTCATTGCTTGAACCAGTTTTTAATTCATTTAAAATCAGTAGTAAAAGAGATTTCAGAAGTTAGATTTCAAAAATTCAAGTAGTTAAGGCTTATGTTGTTGTCCTAGCACCAGGGGAGGTATTTGACTTAAGCTAGCTAGTGAATTTTGGATCCAAGCTTTCATAAGCTTGGTTTTTGCTTGTTAAGTGATTATACACACTCATTTTGAGTATATAATGAAAGTGAGACTCATTTGTTCACCTGCATTTGGTTCTAGCATCCCTTGCCAAGTGCATCAGATAGGTAGACTACAGTGTCCAACTGCAGTCCCTTTTTGATCATATTTAAGCTAGTTTAAAGAGGAATTAGTTTTATGGTTGAAACTTATAGCTTATATGTAGTTGGTTAAGTTTTCAAAAGCTCATGTTCCATTATAGCTTATTGTCCATTTTAGCTTAATTTGTTTTTGAACTTTAAAGTCTTTCTACTGAGTTTGCCATTTAGATTAGTTAATTCAGTTAGCTTTTAGTGTTATTGGTTAAATTAGCTTATCAAAAGTAGCTTCTACATATCCTAAGCTTTCTAGAATAGCTTTTTGTTTTGAAAATGAGCTTAAAATGAGTTGTGTGCAATCAAGTAAGTGAAAAATAACTTTTAAGCTCTCAAAAGCTAAGTTTCTGTAACAGCTAGCTTCATAAGCTGGTTGTGAGCTTAATTTTGAGATTGAGCTTATAATGTCTTTGTTAAAGTTGCTTAAAAAAGCTCAATCTACAACTTTTGTTCTTTAAGTTTTTTATAAAAAAAGGGGAAGTGGAAATTTGGGGTGAGCAAGGCTCGAACCCCCGACCTCAACACTTCAACCCTTTATAACTCCACACACTACCACTGCGCCCTTGGGTCTTTTTCATAAGACTCTTACACAATTTATTCTTTATACTCATTTAGACCTAATAAGCTGTTATAGCTTATTTCGTGGCTTATTTGATAAGCTGTGATTATAAGATTATTTTTCCTAGGTTTTAAGTAGTGTAAGCTATTTTCTGTAATTTTTCTAGAATTTTTATAGTTCGTTTAGTATTTTTAAACATTTATTATCATTAAAAACTTTAAAAAATCATAAAAAATAGAAAAATAATCAAAAAAATATAAATCTTTTTTAGAAAATTTTCTTTTATCATTTGGAACGTAAGAAAATTAGGTTGACTCTCGTAGGTTTATTTTTGAGCATTTTAGCTTTTAGGGCTCGGTTTTCGACTCCCGTTATTCGTTTTTGTGATTTCTTTCAAATTTTATCGTTAAGTTTTCAAATTTTGCAAATCTCTTTATTTTTACTCATAGAATTAGATTATTAATTCAAATTCTTGGTTAAGGTGCTAATTAGGGTTTATTTTGTCATTTCCGTTTTTCGTCCGCGTGTTTAGTTATTTTACTTGCATTTAATTGTTTTAATTGTTTTTAGTCATAGAAAATCAATCAAAAAGTTGAAAATCATTCATAACATTGTCCAAACTTAATCGAGGGTATCAATTCACATTTCGTTGGGATACGACCCGGTAATCACTTACCGGTTAAACGTATTATATTATATATATTTGTGTTTAAATTGCATTTAATCTTTGTCCTCAATGATTATTTGTAAATTTCTATAAATATTTTAATATATTATATATACGTAAAATTGCTGCAATCAATTTTTGGCGCCGTTGCCTGGGAGAGGTGTAGCGATTTTTACTGGATTGTTTGTGTTCGAGCCTTGAAGATCCTTTCTTCGGAAAGTTTATTTTCGTTCTTATAAAAAAAATATAAAAATCCAAAAAAAAAATTCTTCTTATTTTTATTTTTATTTCTTTTCTTATGTATTATTTTCAAAACCTAAAAATATTCTTCTCCATCCTCTTATCCGTTTTTTTTTTTTTTTTTTTTTTTTTTTTTTTTTTTTTTTTTATTTTTTTTTTTTTTTTTTTATTTTATTTTTCTTTTTTTTTTTTTTTTTTTTTTTTTTTTTTTTTTTTTTTTTTTTTTTTTTTTTTTTTTTTTTTTTTTTTTTTTTTTTTATTTTTTTTTTTTTTTTTTTTTTTTTTTTTTTTTTTTTTTTTTTTTTTTTGTTTGTTTTTTTTTTTTTTTTTTTTTTTTTTTTTTATTTTTTTTTTTTGTTTTTTTTTTTTTTTTTTTTTTTTTTTTTTTTTTTTTTTTTTTTTTTTTTTTTTTTTTTTTTTTTTTTTTTTTTTTTTTTTTTTTTTTTTTTTTTTTTTTTTTTTTTTATTTTTTTTTTTTTTTTTTTTTTTTTTTTTTTTTTTTTTTTTTTTTCTTTTTTTTTTTTTTTTTTTTTTTGTTTTTTTTTTTATTTTTTTTTTTTTTATAGTTAGAACGTATGAAAATTAGTTTGACTCTCGTGGGTTTATTTTTGAGCATTTTAGCTTTTAGGGCTCGGTTTGCTATTCCCATTATTCATTTTTGTGATTTCTTTCAAATTTTATCGTTAAGTTTTTTAAATTTTTCATATCCTTTATTTTTTCTATAGAATTAGTTAAATTTAATTCAAATTCTAGGTTTAAGGTGCTTATTGGGTTTATTTTGTCATTCTCGTTTTTCGTCGCGTGTTTAGTTATTTTACTTGGCATTTAATTGTTTTTTGTCATAGAAAAATCAATCATAAAGTTGATAATCATTCATAAAATTGTCCAAAATGAATGGGGGTACTCAATTCACATTTCTTTGGGATACGACCCTATAATCACTTACCGTTTTAAAGTTTTACTATTTATTATTTTTGTGTTTAATGCATTAATCATTTGTTCCTCAAGATTATTTGTAATTTCTATAAATCCTTTGATATTTTGTTATACGTAAATTGCTGCAATTCAGACTTATTTAAAGGGTAACAACTTATTTGAGCTTATTTACAAGGGTTTTAGAAGTAGCTTATTGAGGTTCATTTTCACGTGGCTTATTTTTTTGGTTTTTGCTTATTTAAAGCTTGGTCCATTTCATGTCAAATGATTTTCTAGCTTGTTTTACGTGACTTATTTGTGGTACAAGCTTATTTCAAGCTTTTTGTGGTATCGATGACTTATTTTTGGTTGTACACGGTGTGAAAAAGAAGACGCCTACAAGGTGTTTGATATTCTGTTGGAACCGAACTACTTGCACCGAACTACTCATTGCAGTGTAAACCGAACAACTCATTTCAAGGAGAACCGAACAACTCGTTTTTCTTTGAAGACTTGAAACAACTCGTCTTTCTTTAACAACCGAACAACTCAGGAACTACTTTGAAACTGAACAACTCAACAACTTTAGTACCGAACAACTAGCTTCCTTTGAAACCGAACAACTCAACCTATTGCGTATGTACTACCTGGTCTCTAGGAGAACCATTCAACCTGATTCAAGGCGAGATCCGAACAACTTGGTTTCAAGTAGGAACCAAACGATTAACTCGCCAAGCCTAACCAAACTACTCGTTTCCATAAGGAACCGAACAACTCAAAATGAATAGGACACCGAAACTACTTTAAAATTAGGAACCCAATTTCTACACGTTTTCTACTCGTTTTAAGCCATTTCGGATTTTTTTAGTTCAAGTGACGGTGCACTTAGGGACGTTTAACTTATACCATCGTGATCGTGACATCTTTTCGATCAACGTGGTGTATTAACTTTTTACCGACGATAACCGTAGCATTCTGCGAGCAAGGAAATACAATCATGTTTTTTTAACAAATTTGAATGAAGAAGTACATATACTGTTGGGAGGGAAACAATTTTATTATTAAAAATTCAACATTGGAAAAATCAACCCTTGGATTTAATAATCCGATTCCAATTCACCCTTTGTTTGTTTCTTAACCTCATAGTTAGAATCTGTTTTACACGTTAGTCCTTATTTTTATAAAAACAGCCGTTAGTCATCAAAGTTGAATAGTATCGCATCGTTAGTCCTTATTTGAGTTTTAAACATCCGTTAATCATTTTAAGCTCAAAGTTTGTGAATCGGTCATCGTTTTTAGCTCATCAATCGTTAACAAAAGCTCAAGTTCCTCAACAACAACAACGATTTCACAATGAATTAATCCACTTGCTTCACGGTTTTCTCTTGATTTTGTAAAAATTCCGTGAAAGAATTTAATTCTTTTTCAGCTTAAATCATAGATTTGTTAAATTCCAATGAACGTTAATTGATTTCACAATTGACAACAACAATCACCCCTACATCTCAAATGGTACACAAATTGATTCCCACAATCATTTACTTCAAAATGTGTAAACTGATGTGAGAGGTTTACAATCCGCAATCACAAATTCAAAGTGTTCCTCATCACGTTTCAATGCTTCATCCACAAGCTTCTCAAGTGATTCATCCTCAATCATATCAAGTGATTCATCCACAATCATCTCAAGTGATTCATCAACAAGCATCTCAAGCACAAGCTGTTTCTCTACAATCATCAGCAGATTATATACAAGTTGATTCAAGCCTTGGTTCTACCATTACTTTTTCCAACTGATGATCCACTTGAATGCTTAAACAAAGTTTTGACATTCATGAATACCATACTTGCTTTAAGTTACCCATCTTCCAACAATCAACTAGAGACTTCGTCAAATCCAATGCACCAAGTTGCTATGCCAGAACGACAGACTCTGAGTTATGTGGACAATACTTCAAAGAGTAATGATGATATGGCAAGGAAGTATACTCACTCAAATACGATACAACATGATGAATGCTTCAAGCAAAAGATGTTACTAGTACAACTTCAGGAAGCAGGGATTTAGTTGAGCAAAGACCAACTTGCAATTTTGGCAGATACAGAAGAAATAATTGATTTTGGCCCAAGTACTTTCATAGTGACAACTAATGCACTCTTCCAAGCAGATGGAGTTAATGTATATGATTCAGATTGTGATGACGTACCTAATGCACAACCAAGTTTCATGGATAATATCTCAAGTTATGGTTCAGATGCTCTTGCTGAGGTACACAATCATGGTAATGTGAATAACAATATGATTAATCAAGCTGTGCAGGCGATGCAGTCTTCTAAACAGTCGAATATCGTGAACCATTCAGAGATTGAAATAACTAGTAATATCAATATCATTCCTTATTCTCAGGCAGCTGTTCAGAATTATAACTCTTTTACACAACAAGATGCACTAATATTATCTGTGATTGAACAACTGAAAACCCAAGTAGTTAATTGTACCAAGATAAATCCGGACAATAAAAGTGTCAATGATACTTTAACTGCTGAGCTTGAAAGATACAAGGAACAAGTTAAAGTTTTGAAAGAAGGACAAAATGTTGACTTAAGGAGTAACGATAACGTTTCAGATTCAAGTGCACAGTCTGTAGAGATTGATCGTCTTAAACAAACTCTTTCAGAACATTTAAAAGAAAAATAATCTTTAATGCAAACAGTTACTCTTCTCAAAAATGATTTTAAGAAAGAAGAATCTAAAAACATTGATAGGGAAAAAGCTATAGAAAAGCAGATCAAACGGCTAGATAATATTGTTTTTAAAAGAGATCAATCCGCACAAACTGTTCACATGTTGATGAAACCTTAGTTTTTCTATGATCATACCACTAAACAAGCTCTAGGTTTTCAAAATCCTTTCTATCTGAAGAAAGCTCAGCAGTTGGAACCAAAGCTTTATGTGGGTAATGTTATTAAGAAAACTAATGCCATTGTGATTTCTGACTCCGAAGAGACCTTGTTGCTTACTGAAGAGAGTCGTTCAAAAATGCTTTTAAAACAAAAGGATCCTATAATGTCTATTTAATAAAAAGAAAAGTTAATACTACACAGTCGATTATGCTATCTTAACCAATTTATAAAGATTTTGAAACACGATTGTTCACAACGAAGTATCTGCTGATTAGCCTTTTGGTCTTAGAATTCTGCAGAACCCACTCTTTCTAGTAGACCCACCAATGTTGAGGTTCCAAAAGAACTTCCTAAAGTCAGCATGGTTAATACGAGTTTAAAGAAACTTAAACACCATCTTGCTGGTTTTGATGTGGTAGTCAAAGAAAGAACCACACCCACAGCTATCACCGAGGGTTTGTGGGTGTTCGAACATACAAAAGCTTGTTTTAAGGATGAAATAATTCCATTTGTAAAAGCTCTGAAGGACTTATTTAACACATTCAATCAATATTTGGTTGATGAACTTTTTGAAGTCCAAAATGTCTTTCATCAAATGGAACAGGTTGTGGAACAACATCGTTTAGAGTCAAAAACATTTGAAGTTAAAATGAATCAAATTTTGAACGAAAATGAATGAATCTTGTAACAAGTAATAAGAAAAGATATTGTAAACATACTTGTGAACTCGTCTGTAAATATTGATTCTGTGAATGTGCATGAATGTAAAAAGTGTCTCAAACTTGAGACTGAGCTTCTCAACAAGAAGGATTTCATTGAAAAAGAGATTTACGATAAACTTTTCAAAAGTTTTAACACTCTTGAAAAACATTGCATCTCTTTAGAAGTTGATAATCAACATAATCAGGAAATTTTTCAAAGGGACAATTCTGTTTTTATAAGTTGATACTAAACTAAGTCCGAGAAGATTTTTCAACGACCCCAGCCATCTCTGTATCAAATCAAGTGCTCCAAGTTTTTGATCAATATTTTGAAAATAAATGAATTGAAAGCTCAGTCGCAAGAAAAAGACACAGTCATAATAAAGTTAAAAGAGAGAATTAAATCTCTAAGTGGAAAAATGAATGAGAATAAGATCAAAAAGGACTTAGAGGAGATTGAAAACGTAAATATTAAATTGATACATAGTGTGTCAAAACTTATTGCTGAGATGAGCAAATTTGAAACAGACCCTATATGCAACTATAGACTGATTCAAAAACCAACAACGTGTTCCCGGAGTCAAAAAACAATGTGATGCTTTAGGTTTTAGTCCATGGTAAATCCAAAAGTCCTGTGGAAATCTCTGATTTTAAAAATGCAAAGTCTTCCAGGAAAAAGTTTTGGTCATTACAGCTACTCAAGAATGAAAATTAAGGAAACCTTAAAAGGAAAAAGTGTTTTAATGCTTTTCCCATAAAATATGTGAATAAAACCAAAAGGGATTGCCCCCATAGTGCATAAGACGACTTGAAAACCCCTTCTCCCCTAAAGCTATAGAACAAAAAGGGAAAGCACATTGACTACAATAGGAACACTAAAGAAAATTGTGACACAACTTCGTGAATTTATTTTGAATAAGAAGAAAACCTTAAATCCTAATGGATAATGCTTTTTATCTTATGTCTTGCAATGTACACAAACATATTCAGGATTTTGGTTGGGGAATATGGTAAGTGATCCCTGTCCAAGTTCCCCAGTGAAAAAGAGTGAGAAGTTGATGATGCCGCACACCAATGAACAAAGCTAGAAAAGTCACTTTTGCAAAGACTAGTACAACATCAGACAATAACATACAAATTCAAGTAGATGTTCACTAGACTCAGACCACTAGCAAACCTTTAGTGCCTTCTACAAATGAAAAATGTTATTCTACAAAAGCTAGCATAATCAAAACCATTCAAAGTGAAACAAATAACCATTTAGGATCATGCAACCATTTAGTAGTAAACCAGAAATATCAAAAAAAGTAGAAGCCCACACAAGGAAGCCTAAGCCTAGTCCCTGACTAAAAAAAGAAATGTGAGTTCCTAAATCTGAGTGCCAATAACATGCAACAAATTGCCAATATTTGATGCAAGACATGAATTTTGTGTTGTACAACATGTTTCCAGAAGTGAATGCTCTTGCTAGGCTAAGGCTTGTTTAATAGCATAAAAATGAAAGAATGGAAACATAAACTGGTAAATGTTTAAAAATGTTAGATTATAAATATAGTACCCACAGGAAGGTTTCACTATAGTTTTTGGAACTAAGTACCCGCCCTTATTTACATTTCACAACCACAAAAATAGTGCCTCCTATGATACTTGTAAATCAACCTGTAATAACAAATAACAAAACCAAGTAGTGCATCTCATGAAGGACACCCAATAAACCAAATCATTCACGTTCGAGTAGTGCACTGAATATTGAATAATCTATACTTGCTAACCCTTTTGGAACCCCAACAATCATATTGGGATCCAATGTTGTCTATTTCTACAGCTTCTTCAAGTGTCCAATCAGGTCCCATACAATCTAAACCTTGGTAGTTGATCGTGCATCTCTACACATCTAATCAAATAAGGTCCAAATGACTCTAAGATACGTCGGCTTAGGACTCCGGACTTCATCACGACCTTGCTAAGTAACTTTCACTTTAGGACGTCGATCCTTCAATTTTAGACATCTATAAATGTCAGCTTAGGACTCGAACTTTAAAGAAATATGAACTATAGTTTTACTGTTCCAACCTATAACTTCGGTCCTTCCTTCTATGGCTTATTTGTACAATTCAGTGCATAACCCCGAGCTCATTTTAATGCGTTTTTGCCCAGACAACACATAGCCCCCAGGCTCCTCAAAGAAAAGAAAAGTGTACGCTTTTTAGTGCAACTTTTTAATCTTCAAAAGAAGAGAAAATCTTCTTGTTTTCTTCGACCCATCCGCATCAAAAATTTTTTCAATTTCCCCATGCTCTTTCAATCAATTAAGTGATCAACGAATATTAGCTTTTATTCTAATTCACTAGATTCAAAATGGCAAATCACAGATAAATGCAATTTTTGTAAGGTAGAATAGTGAATCAAATGTGATCAATAAACGGTTATAGACTTGGTCATCAAGTGTTTTTGAAAAGGTCCAAATGGCTTTTCTAAACACAGAGTTCAGACCCGCCGCGGTCTTCATGAAAAATACTCCTACAACAATCAGTATCAAGACTCGTACAAACCCCTCCTCCCTCAACAACCGTTTTGGTACACCTACGAGAAGTGATTGTGATCTTTTTTTGTTTCAACTGGCTTGTATGATTGAATTTACTTACTCCTCCACCAAGTGTATGACACCCATTCCCCCAGAAGTCCATTTGCTACAATTGATAAATAGTTACTACGCCAGTTCCTGTGTATTATCAACCAACCGTTTCAACCTTTCCCTCAACCAACATGTTGACCCAAGATGCACCATCACCTAGTAACTTTCTTCAAACAACACCTTAAATTCAATCTCCTATCCTTTCCATAATGATGTTGGAGGAAAAAAAATTCAATGAATTATATGTTTGCACACATTAAAAACTGAATCCGTCTTTTTGTATTAACAATTCCAGAAAATGATTATGGAAGCATCTTTCTCGATGTATTATCCTACTGTTGTGCAATACAGCTGCTCCAAACCTCATAACACTTACCAAATGGACCACAAAATCACCATTTAGACAACATCATCCGGTGGTGCCTGAAAGACATGGTTCCCTACAAGACTCCAACTTCATGAACAAGCTTATTTTGTATTACTACGATGCCTTTTCTCACATCAATTAACTAAAAGGAACTTATAAAAAAAAGGGCATTAACTCAAGCATGTCGGATTGGAAGCAAGCAAGAGGAGGTTACATGAAAATCCCGATCGTCTTGAAAATCTGGGAACTCGTTTCCACCACGTCCCCCAATAAAAAGTGAAGAATTTGTTAACTTTAAATAGATTATAAGGTGAAACTTTAATCAAATGGAAAGGAATTTCTAAAGAACAAGGCTCGCTTTATTTGCTCGTGGTTACCGACAAAAAGAGGGAATTATTTGTAGGAATCCATTGCTCTATGTGGCTAGACTTGAGTCTATTGGAAAGTGTGATTCAAATGTATTAAATTTATAATGACTGATAGTAACCGATTTGAATTATATGGAAACCACATGGGGTACAAGTAAAACCCACCGTATGTAAGTATAATAATTATTAGTTAAGACCCAGTTCGAATCCACGGGGATTGGGTATTACTATAAAAAAAAATTGATAGAAAATAATGAAAAGGTAACTTAACTTAAAGACTGGACCACGAATCTAAAGATCACGATTTTTGATCACAAGAAATAAAGACATTTTGGTTAAGAAACAAGAAACATTATGTACAAACTTGAGTAGAGAATAATTCACGGAAGGATATTAAAAATCGATTTAAATATTATATATTAATTACATTAGAAAGGATTATCTATTATTCATAATGAAAAAACCCTTACAGCCCTTTTATCTTTTTATTAATGAAAAATGCCTTTTAAAGCGTAATTTCGAGTTGGATTAATGAAGTAGTATAAGCTTGCTAAGAGCAGCCAAGTTCGTTAGACCCATATAGTGTTAGGCGTTAAAAACCCATTTTTGTCCTTGGTTTTAATGTCTTTTCTTAACCAATCCTCACAATGCTAATCTAGTTTGTCCAAAGAAAAAAGCAACTTGAAAACCAATCACTTAAACCGGACTGCTTTTCTACCTATAATCCGAATAAATTGTGATCAAACGCGAAAAATAAATAGTCCCCCAAATCAAAAAGCATCAAACTTATATTATTTCCCATAAACCAAAAGCTCATTCTAAAGTCAAGTTTTTTATGAATCCTTAATAATAAATGTTAGCACCAAACCAACACTCTAATCTACTCAACAATCATACTAAACAAAACACAAATAACAGTCCATGGTGAAATTCAATATTCCATATTACCAAAAGATAAGAAACGTGTTTTTAAAACCAATAATTTTCAAGAGTAAGATGTTCAAACCTACAATTCCTTTTCTAGAGAACAATGTAAAGAAATTGACTAAAGTAAACACTATCAACCTCTAACTTTTCCTAAGGTTATTTTTTCCCATTTTTCCCTTCCTTTTACCCAGAAAAGTGATGAAGGTGATGGTTAACCTTCAAAACCTCCTTAGAACTACTAAAACTACTAGAACTTGTGATTGATGATTGAAATGTGAGAATGGAATGATTTGAGTGATGATTTCCTCCAAAATCCGTGCTCTATTTATACTTTAGGGTGGTTCCCTTCAAGTTGCCATAATTTTTGGGGAGAAGTGAAGGTTGCACAAACATTTGCAATCCATTTAAGATTTTGAGAGTAACTGACAGGAAAGTTGGCGCAAATACAAGAAAATGTGCGCCGCACTGGTATTAATTAAATGCATCCCCCAATTCGTTTTAGAAGCACGCCCGACACACCAAAATATATTTGTTGCGCCGCACTTTTGTCTTTAATCATTAAACTCCCTCATTTAAAAGTTTTCTTTTAGAATCCCTTCTTGTTAACGACCGTTAGTGGCATTTTAACTATGATATTCCTTTGCATTTGTTAGTCTTTTCGTCACCTTTTTTGGTCACTAAAAATGAATATTACACCACATAACAAGCATACTTTGTAATATTTACAATTTTCATGGCTATTACGAATAAATTTAGTGGAATTTTTTCGAGTATATGTTTAGTATATTGTAGCGTTATGAAAATCTCCCCATACTTAGTTTATTGATTGCCCACAAGCAACAAAGCGAAAGAATTTTCATTTGGTAAAACAAAATTTTTAAGATTCACAAGCAAAGGAATAACTCGACAAAGCAAACCTCAGGAAATTTTTTTTTATGGATAGAATTTCGCTCAATTTGACAAAAAATTAGATAGTAAACGGGAAGTCACTCATACGCCATCCTATGGAAATGGTAAAAATTGCCATAGGCCTTGTACAAAAAACGTAAATTCACCGACATAGCCGTAAGCACCCAAAACATAAACGTCAAAGAGGTTAAAAAACTTTAGTGATAATATTAATTTATTTTTGTTGAGAAAGGTTATAAATAATACATAATCCCCATTTTATCCGTTAATTTAACCAACCTATTCACTTATATCATCCCCTTCTATTCTACTTCTTATATATTAAAATATATATAAATCTATATAATATATATATATATATCTATATATATAGGAAGAGTAAAATAGAGAGCGAGAAGAGAAGTTGTGAATCAAAATGAAGAAGTTAATAAAATAAGAAGGATAAAAATTAACTATGAACCGCATATTCGAGATGCACCCGACTTAAATTAGATTCATGTTAAATAATCTTAGATGCATTGATAACCAATCAAAATGTGTTTTTCTATCTTTTAATTTATATGAATATACGTATATTAGATGCATTATTTATGATTTTCTCTTTTCTTTTGCCATTTTGCAACGTGCCAAAATACAAGAAAATCAAATTTTGCCAACCATCTACACATCAAATAACTTTCCGTAACACAAAATGGTGCATCTAGAAGAATAAAAATGCAACACAGTAAGGTCGATGCTTTCAAATTTTGTGGTTTAGTAGTCCCTTCTCACCACTTCTTAATTTAATTACTTCTCACGGGATCCCTACTAGTATATATATATATATATATATATATATATATATTAATATATATATATAAAATAATATAAAATATATATATATAACTTATTATTACCAAATTTTTCCATTTGGAGGGATACTTTGCTTCCCCCCCCCCCCCCCCCCCCCAATACTTAAGATCACACACTTCCATTTGCATAAAGTAAGCAAATACTTGAGGCTCATTTAATTGAACTGAATTAAAAAAATTTCCAGATAATTTTTAGTTTTTAAAAAATCCCATTTCAAACAAAATTTATTGTTTTACTTTATATTTATATTTTTAATCACCACTTAATAGGTAAATGTTTATCAACACAAACGAACGAGTTTTCCTATTGCGGTCCCCCTCATAAAGATTTTCAAGCACAAAGTACTAGAATTAACAAATCACCGGCACACTCAATTAAATTTAAAACGATACCGATGCTCCAGAAAAATGCGACAAAACACATAATAACACACCGAAACGACGGGTTGAGATTTTATTTGCCAGTTGCTCACTCCCTTATACTTAACTCGAAAAAGCTAAATATAAAATCGATTCTTAGGTATCAAAAAATGGATACCTGGAATCCTTAAAAATCAAATTCCTTCACAATTTTTTCTGGTTTGTATAAATATGCTAGTAAATGTAATCAAATCGCGAGTCCCCCCCCAGATTTGCTAGAATGTGTGACCAATAAAGTTTTTTTTTTTTTTCAAAAAATATATTACTATTTTTTTTTTAAATTTTCCCAGTTTATCTCCCCCCCTCCAATTTCATATGAGCATCGTCCCTCAATTGTTAAAATATTAATAGAGAAAAAAATAAAATGAAAAAGTGAGATAAACATTTCAATTGCCGATTTGATAATTTGAATCTTTTCTATCGCGCCACTATCGTCTTTTGTCTTTATATAACCTGTTAAAGATGTAGACATTTGCATAGCACATACCGACGTAATAATATCCCTAATAAGATAAATAATAATAGAGTACATAATATTGTTTGTTTAAATGCCAACAAGGCATTTTAACACACCATAATGATAATAATAAATAATAATGGGTTTTTTAAATGTTTATGAGTAAGGTTGCAAAAAATGGTCCCCTTGTGGTTTTGGCCACATTGCAGATTTTTGTGTCCGACAAAATTTTTTGAAATTGCAAAGAAACTTCCTTAATTTTGAAGGTTTTGGTTCAACTTTTTGGTCCTTTGTGCGAACTTGAAAATTACTAAAAATACCCCACTGCAATATTTGACCAAACCTTAAAGGACGCATTTTTTGCAATAATAAAAAAAATTAAAATTAAAAAAAAATATGTAAGAATTATGTTTTTTATTTACGGTTTTTACAGTTTACGAGCAATAATAAAAAAAATATTTTTTTATTTCGGTTTCAGTTTACGAGCAATAATTAAAAAAAAATTTTAAATTTTTTTTAATTTCGGTTTCTGTTTACAAGCAATAATAAAAAATTTTAAAAATTTAATTTTTTATATTTCGGTTTCAGTTTACGAGCAATAATAAAAAGAATTAAAAAATTTTAATTTTTTTTATTTCGGTTTCAGTTTACGAGCAATAATAAAAAAAATATTAAATTTTAAAAAAAAAAAATTTAGATACGGAGCAGGTCTTGGGCCATATATTGGTGCCCCAAACTTATTTCTCTTGATCACATATTCCTTTTCATCATCACTATCACTTTTAGCTGTTCTCAGAACGTTGAATCTCGCAGCTCGGAAGGTTTGATGACAGATTCCCATCCAAAGGTTTAAGAAAAAATCTTTTCCGAGGTTGTTAGTACCTAAACCCAATCGTACGTAGGAATCCTCGACCAACCGGTGCGTCACGGTCGATTGGTATATCCAGGATGATGAATTTTGCGATTATTGTAGTCACTCCTACTTGACAAAGAACATTAGATAGCTTTCCCATTGTCTTCCCGCGAAGTATGATTCTACATTGTTTATTCCCCCTAATCAACCTCTTCATAATATATCCCTTCTTAATTGTTTCAAAGATTCGATAAGGCATTGTTGTTAAATGTCCGATCTAGTTCCTGCTATTAACATTTTTCGTTAACTTTTCCCTCGAGGCCTTATCGGGAAATAAAAATGCACCAGGATCTTTCCTTTTTATTTCCTTTAAAGGCTTCCACCTTTAATTCATTTTTATTGCAACTCATTCTTTTCACAGTCACTTATGTCCATCCAAATTTACCCTACCTTAATCTCTCCAGATTTCAGTCTAGTATCATCTGTATATTTTGTCAGTATAGGCCAAGTTTTTCGATCACATGCCTCTCTTCTTCCAACAAAGCATATCTTTGGCTAATCCCTTATTGCTAATTGTATCCCTTTTTTTGCCGCTTCTTCTTGGTCAAATTTCGTTGCCCAGCTGACGCGGATGGTCAACAATCTTGATATTTATAGATTAATATACTCCGTTGCCTTCTTTCTTGTTACGGTTGTCTCTTTCCCCACTTGCATACAAACGAGGAAGTTCTTTCTCCGGATTTTTGGCACATCATTCAAAAATTGAAATCGAGTAAATTGATCCCAAAATCCGTTTGAGCCTCTTTCATGTTTTCCTCATAATCAAGATCCTCAAATGGATCCAGTTCAGGATAAATATGGTGTTCACCCCATTACCATAATCAACAATTCTTACGAGGATAGTCATATTGAATGAATCTTCCCAAAATGACCTCCAGGTATAAAATCATCCCTTCATAGGGTTTATGATGAAAATAGAGCCAATCCTTTAGGAATAACACCAACTGTTTATTTCGTTACACCTTTACACCTTAGCCTACCCTGTTAGATTAAGTCCATTTATCAGTTGCTAGTTGCTTAAAGTGTAAAGTATGTATTTCCTGAGTCTTGTGTCAATTTTCTATCTTTGGTACGGTTGGGAAGAAATTTGCACATTGCAAATGGGAATGTATAAAGTAGTCAAAACTCATGTATTTTTACTACCAACACAATTATTGGTACATCCGAAGAATGAAAAATTACCGAAGGAATTATCCGGAGTTATTATGATCGTGAAGATGGTGAAAATTACACCGAGTTTCGTAGGTTTGTTAAAAAAATTAGAAAATCGCAACAAAAAAATAGAAGGAAAGTTTGAAGATAATCGTTTCGCAAAAGCTTAGACCGAAGGAATTATATGAAGGATCGATTATTCGTTGATACGTCTTATAAGTCAACGATGTAGAGTTTTGTATAAAGTGGTAGATATCGCCACTTGTCTTGTAAAAGTATGTAAAGTATGGGATGATTGGGAAGTTGATCGTTACGGGAACGCCAACTCAGGTTGTTGTTTTTTATCTATGATCAAGACGTTTGTATATAATTGTGTCTTAATCATGGTAACGGTCCGAAAAAAGTGTCTAGCAACTTATATATTAGACCTAGTCTATTTGTTTCATAATTTTTATTTAACAACAATTTATTTCCCTTTCCTAATCATTAACCATGGGTTTTACGCGAATGAGGATGTGATCGAGCATGCATGTCTATTCCGTCGTTACGGCCATGTATGCATGTCTCAGATGCCTTGTTGGTTTATTACTATTGGTGAAAGTTAAAAGATCCCTACCCTATATCATTCTTTATCCTAACCATTAGTTAAACTCGAATGAGGATGTGATCGAATACACATGTCTATTCTGTTGTTACGGCCATGTATGTGTGCCTCAGCTGCCTTGTTGGTGTGGTACTTTTGGTGAAAGATTGTAGAGTGATCAACCCTAAGCCTTATAATAAAAACCTATTTTACCTTTATAAACTTGTTACTCCTTAGCTCTAGTGGTGGAGATGTGTATCCTTACCAAGCCTATGATAGAATACTCGTCATGACCGAGCAATTGAGCGAATTAGTTACATGTTACCACATAGATTAGTTGAGTGATTTGAGTATTTTCATCTTTCTATTTCAAAAGCTTTAAATTTATAATGACTGAAAATACCGATTTTATTATAGGGAAACACATGGGTAAAAGTATAACCCACGTATGTAGTATAATATTTTTAGGTAAGACCAGGTCGTTCCACGGGATTGGGTATTCTTAGAAAAAGTTGATAATATTACGAAAAGGGAATTATCTTATAGACTGTCACGGATCTAAAGATAATGATTTAATTCAGGATATAAAGGACATGTTTGGTTAAGGAACAAGAAACATTATGGACAAACTTAAGTAGATGAATGATTCATGAATGAAATTATAATCGATTTAAGAATGTTTAATTACTTAGAAAGATTATCTATTATTCATAATGAAAAACCCTTTCGGCCTTTATCTTTTATTATGAAAAGTGCTTTAAGTGTGATTCGTGTTTGATAATGAGTAATATAAATTTGCTAACCCAAGTTCTTTAGACATGTGGTTTAGCGTTAAACCCTTTTGTACTTGGGTTAATGTTCGTTTACGTAGCCAATCCTCACAAGGCTAAGGTCTAGTTGTCATAGACAAATAACTTGGAAATCAATCACTTAACCGGAGTCTTTCGACCTATATTTAGAATAAGTGGTGATCAAACGAAGATTAAAGAGTCCAAGTTCAAAAGCATCAAGCTTATATTATTCATATTAAAAGTCCATTCAAAAGTCAAGTTTGATTCATAATAATCATGTAGCACCTAACCAAACATGTTAATCTACTCAACAATCATAATAACAATACATATAACCATCATGACAAATCCAACATTTATATTATCAAAGGATAGAAACATGTTTTTACCAAATTTCAAGAGTAAAGGTTCCAACCTTACAATGCCTTTCAAGAATAAAGTAATAATTGACTATAGTAACACTAGCAACTCTAACTTCCTGAGATTTTACATCCTTCTTTACTTGAAAAGTGATGAAGGTGGTGGTTAACCTTCAAAAACCTCCTTAGAACTACTAAGTCTACTTAGAATTGATGATTGATGATTGAAAGATGAGAATGGGATGATTTTGCTCCAAAATTCGTGTCCTATTTATAGCTGAGGATGGGTCATCAGTTGCTGAGTTAGGGGGAGTGAAGAGTTGCATAATCATTGCAATCATTTATGATTTGGGAGTAACTGTCAGGAAAGTGCACCGCACATAAGAAATTATGCGCCGCACTTGGTGCTTAATTAAATGGCATTCATTTCGTTTAGAAGTACGCCGCACAAAATAAATTATGCGCCGCACTTTTGCTTTAATCATTAACTCCTCTTTAATTTTTCTTCTAGATCCTTCATATAACGACCGTTAGTGCATTTAACTGGATTTCTTTGCATCGTCAGTCCTTTTCGTCACTTTTGGTCCTGAAATGAATATTACACAACAAACAGGCAAACTTTGCAATATTTCATGCATTAACGTATATATTTAGTGTATTTTCGAGGGATAATTTATGTATATTTGGAGCGTTATCAGGAAGAAGTACCGCCTAAGTCTTAAGAATGATATGCCGCCTCGAGATAAGTAATCATTGCACCAAATAAACAAACTAAAGTTTTGATTGGGTTAATAATGGTTAATACAGTTTTCTTATATTTGGCTAGACTGCTCTTTTATCTTCTGTTAATTTGCTTGCGTATGTTTTAGTGTCTTGAATTGGTTTTGGTCACCACTAACCCGTGCCAGTCTTTCAAGCTGAAAACCCCCCTTATACATTAGATTTAGGATTAACATAGGTTTAGCATAGGTTTAGCATAGATTAGACTGACTTAGATTAGAAAACCAAAGTATTAATAAATTAAAAGTGTTTCTCGCTCTTAGTGATCGACACCCTACTTAACACGAAACTCCAATCGATCTGGTACACTGCCCTTGAAAGTGTTGTTTTAAGTAAAGTCAGCAAAATATAAATTTAAAACTTGAAAGCATAGATTACACCTACATGACGCAACACATCAAATACTTTGAGAGTGCTTCACACGAGGAGAATAAACTAGATAGGTTAAGAAAGAGGAAGTTGAAACAAACAAGAAAACAAACACACGCTTCTCCCCAAGTGTACAAGACTTACTTTTATGTGGGTCAAAAATTTCCAAACAGTAATGAAGTGAAGGATTTAGTTAAGGAACGTTCAATTGAAACAAGGAGGGAATATAGAATGGAAAAAAATGACAATGAAAGAGTGAGAGTAGTATGCATGGTTGTTATTCCAAGTTTGCCAACATGTGAACTGTGACAACACATATTTTTCAGGTCATTACACGTCTATAAACTTGAAACTATTTACTTTGAACATTTACGTATTTACTTTTACGTGTAGCCGTTAAGTTAAATCGCGTAACCCAGAAAACAACTTTAAACGTAAACCGGCATTAAACAAAGATAGGTTTATGTCAAATGTATGCAATATGACTTTTACAAACATAATTTATAAGTCAACACATTTTATTTTGCAAGTTTACGTAAACGCTTAAATTTCTCAGTTTAGTCCATGCATGCATGCATTAGCTTCACCACCCTACTATATACATACTTATACATGCATAATAATCCTAAATACAAAAACTTGAATTTATTTCTCCCTTTTCTTTCCCTTTGCCGCCCAAACCATGTCCCAAAATGGTAAATGCAACATCTTTGATACACAACAACACTACTTATAGCAACACTTCATTCTAGGCATACATGTGACTTGGTTAACTCTCACAAGTGGTACCTAACCACATTTTGGTTCTTGTGGCCGGTCAAGGAAGAGCAAACAACACACAAACACCAAAGTTGGGTAATATTCATACTATGCACTTGTAAAGATACTTTAAGACCATGCCTAAACTAATATTAGAAAAAGAAGTAAATATCATATTTTTCTCTCACACTTATACACTTAGCAAAATATTTTCTCTCCCTCTCCTTGTGCTCAAACCTACGGCTCACCACAAAGACCCAAGAAAGTTTGGGTTTTGATCATTTACAAGTATTTTACAAGAAGGCTTAAGGGTTTAGATATTTAAACAACAAGTAATTAGGTTGTTTATGGATAATACTTGTTAATCTCATCTCATCTCATCATCCTTGTTAAGGTGCTTACTTTCATTCATAATTTTATTTAATATATTTTGTTAACATCGCTACATACATGTAATTATATCATAACTAGATTTGTGTTAAATGTTTTCTAAAAGAAACAAGCAAAACTCTTTGATATGTTCTTGGGAAAACTCTATAAAATAGGTAATAAAAATATGGCTCTACACTTATTCTATTTGTTCTAGTCATTTTACATGTTATTTGTTAATATTATAGCTTTGTTGTTAAAATGGATGTTTATAAATTTAAACTAGATAAGTTGTATTTTATGTTCATGTTCTTGATTATATGATTATTCTTGATAAATTGGTGGAAGGGATTAGGATAGTATGGACTGTAGAGTTGTTGTTGTGATGGTAAAATGATGAAAACTGGTGTAAGGGATTAGGTTAGTATAGAGTTGCAATTTATAGGTGAAATAAAGTGGTGAAACGAAAAATAAAAGCTTGTTGTCCGAATTTATTCATGGTGTTTTCGGACACTTCATTTTGTTTTGGATCTGAGGCCTTGAAAAATAGATAGTAGACTTAAATACCTTCGCGTGAATATAAAATTCGTTAAAATTAGACTTAAAACGAGTGAGTTATGACCAATCGAAGTTCAGGTAAAAACTAGTGAATTTTCCGGCAAAACTGTTTTTACATACATTCTGTCCAGATTTTGTTTTCGTGTTTTTGACCCATTTCGGGTTCGAGTCGGGAAAAATCATTAGGGTAGTCTCATATTACATGAGTTTACGCAAAAATGTAGTACTCGTCCAACTCGTGAATCTTTATAACGAAGGAGTTGCGTCCTTTTGAAGTCGGACTAAAAACTAAAAATGTTATAAACTTCCTACATGATTTTTACTAATAAATAGTGAGCTGATTGGAATATATATTGGGGTTTTTGGGCTGTATACTTGTCCTATTTTTCATATAAAATGCTTAAATTATGCTCAAATTTAAAAAAAATCAAACATACTTTTGTGAAATTACTTGATACATAACCCGCACACAATAACCCTTATTAGATATTGTGAGGATTTAGCCTTATCCGTTTCCAAATGTTTACCCAAATTCCACAAAAATATGAGTGTGCTGGTGATGTTGTAGACTTTAAAACTTGGCTTGGTATATATATTCGAGACCACAATAATGAGTACTATGGATTTAGATGGAGTAACTTGTTTAAATTGGTAAATTTCTAGGATTACATCCAAAAAGCCTTTATATGTTGTTTTATTAACTAACTACACTGGTTAGTTAAATCCCAATATAAACCCTTTTGTTTACTCTCGTCTTAAGAGTAAGATACCCTTAGAAAAACCAATAGATCCAATCCTTTAAGAATAACACCAACTGTTTATTTCGTTACACCTTTACACCTTAGCCTACCCTGTTATTTATTAGTTGCTAGTTGCTTAAAGTGTAAAGTATGTAGTTCCCGAGTCTTGTGTCAATTTTATATCTTTGGTATGGTTGGGAATAAATTTGCACATTGCAAATGGGAATGTATAAAGTAGTCAAAACTCATGTATTTTTACTACCAACACAATTATTGGTACATCCGAAGAATGAAAAATTACCGAAGGAATTATCCGGATTTATTATGATCGTGAAGATGGTGAAATTACACCGAGATTCGTAGGTTTGCTAAAAAAATTAGAAAATCACAAAAAAAAGAAAAGGAAAGTTTGAAGATAATCGTTTCGTAAAAGCTTAGACCGAAGGAATTATATGAAGGATCGATTATTCGTTGATACGTCTTATAAGTCAATGATGTAGAGTTTTGTATAAAGTGGTAGATATCGCCACTTGTCTTGTAAAAATATGGAAAGTATGGGATGATTAGAAAGTTGACCGTTACGGGAACGCCAACTCATGTTGTTGTTTTTTATCTATGATCAAGATGTTTGTATATAATTGTGTCTTAATCATGGTAACGGTCAGGAAAAAGTGTCTAACAACTTATATATTGGACCTAGTCTATTTGTTTCGTAATTTTTATTTAACAACAATTTATTTCCCTTTCCTAATCATCAACCATGGGTTTTACGTGAATGAGGATGTGATCGAGCATGCATGTCTATTCCGTCGTTACGGCCATGTATGCATGTCTCAGCTGCCTTGTTGGTTTATTACAATTGGTGAAAGTTAGAAGATCCCTACCCTATATCATTCTTTATCTTAACCCTTGGTTAAACTCAAATGAGGATGTGATCGAAAACACATGTCTATTTCGTCGTTATGGCCATGTATGTGTGCTTCAGCTGCCTTGTTGGCGTGGTACTTTTGGTGAAAGATTGTAGAGTAATCAACCCTAAGCCTTATAATAAAAACCTATTTTACCTTTATAAACTTGTTACTCCTTAGCTCTAGTGGTGGAGATGTGTATCCTTACCAAGCCTATGATAGAATACTCGTCACGACCGAGCAATTAAGCGAATTAGTTACATGTTACCACATAGATTAGTTGAGTGATTTGAGTGTTTTCATCTTCCTATTTCGTGAGGTGTTTAGTTGTGTACTTGTAATAGATCAAATAAATGATTAAACGGAAAAATCCTTAGGGATACATTTTCATAAACTTCTAAAGGCTACTTGAGGACAAGTAGGATTCAAGTGGGGGGATATTTGATGACATCAAATAACGTCTATTTTATAGCATCATTTATCCCATGTAATTAACCCATTTTGTATAATTATTGTAAAGAATTGTTACTTAATCGTTTATATTTGAGAATTGCAGTAATTATGGAGTACTAGGTGAAAGTTAACTAAAAGGCGCGCATTCTGGAGCTTAAACGAAGATATTTGAAGATTACTATTCTGACCAACCATAACCACGTATCCACCAAGATGATAACAAGCGTATATGTGTCCTGCACTTTCACTAAAGACACTAAGGAAACAGATCCAATACGCCGGTAATCCAGAAGACCATATGTCCGTATTCAAGCTATAGGGAACTAAAATATTCTGGGAAAAAAGTAATCAAACTGGTCCCTATCTTTCCAATAAATCCCTAATACCCGTATGAAGACCATTCGATATGCCGTATCGACCTTTTTTTTCCAACTGATAAAAGAAAACTCAAAACAGTTAATAAATGTGCTAACTCATATTCCGAGTAACCTTAAACCACAAAAGTGGATTTTTAGAGGAAAAAAAAAGCAGAAGAAGGTCGAGCACGCAATTATTCCATAGGAACAACGTGTAATTTCTTGTAAACTCTTGTAATCGTTCAGTTTTTTTTGGTAGCATTTCATTAACTCGTAGGTTACCTTGGCTAAATCATTACTTTTGTATTAATTATGATGTTTGAAGGCTAATACCTTTGGGTATTAGCCACTATTATGAAGGTCTTAATGTTTGGTTTGTTTATCTTGATTTCTTAATTTATCGTTGATTGCTTGTTTATGTTTATCAATTTATACATGTTTACGTGCTTAAGTATGCGACCTGTCATTCAACTGGGTCTAGTCCTACATATTTAATGCCGCATAACTTTGGGTGTTTGGAGCGTAGCTAAGTTCCTTGATAGCTCTCCATATTGCAATTTATATATCTAGAATCATAGGATCACAGATATTGACCTATCCTTGCCTTTAGTTTAGTGAGCTTGGTTGAGCCATAAGGTGACCTTGGTATCAACGAGTACGTTCTTATTCCATTGGTAAAGACTCGGACAGTAGACTACCAGTATATAAAGAGTCGTTAAGCAGTAAGTGGGTAAAGTCTCTATAAGCTAGTATTTAACAAGATCACCATTACTTTAATCCCTAAGATAGATTATAATAAGAAAATAAGGATGCTTTATGCGGATGCTTTTAATTGTGACAGGATTCTACGTGTCTAGGTCTTAGGAAGAAGTATCGCCTAAGTCTTAAGAATGATATGCCGCCTCGAGATAAGTAATCATTACACCAAATAAACAAACCAACATTTTGATTGGGTTAATAATGGTTAATATAGTTTTCTTATATTTGGCTAGACCGCTCTTTTATCTTCTGTTAATTTGCTTGCGTGTGTTTTAGTGTCTTGAATTGGTTTTGGTCAGCAGTAAACCCGTGCCAGTCTCTCAGGCTGAAAACCCCCCTTATACATTAGATTTAGGATTAACATATGTTTAGCATAGGTTTAGCATAGGTTTAGCATAGATTAGACTGACTTAGATTAGAAAACCAAAGTATTAATATATTAAAAGTGTTTCTCGCTCTTCGTGATCGACACCCTACTTACCACGAAACTCCCATCGATCGGGTACACTGCCCTTGAAAGTGTTGTTTTAGGTAAATTTGGCAAAATAAAAATTTAAAACTTAAAAGCATAAATTACACCTACATGACGCAACACATCAATTACTTTGAGAGTGCTTCACACGAGGAGAATAAACTAGATAGGTTAAGAAAGAGGAAGTTAAAACAAACAAGAAAACAAACACACGCTTCTCCCCAAGTGTACAAGACTTAATTTTATGTGGGTCAAAAATTTCCAAACAATAATGAAGTGAAGGATTTAGTTAAGGCACGTTTAATTGAAACAAGGAGGGAACATAGAATGGAAAAAAATGCCAATGAAAGAGTGAGAGTAGTATGTATGGGTGTTATTCCAAGTTTTCCAACATGTGAACTGTGACAACACGTATTTTTCAGGTCATTACACGTCTATAAACTTGAAACTATTTACTTTGAACATTTATGCATTTACTTTTACGTGTAACCGTTAAGTTAAATCCCGTAACCCAGAAAACAACTTTAAACGTAAACCGGCATTAAACAAAGATAGGTTTATGTCAAATGTGTGTAATATGACTTTTACAAACATAATTTATAAGTCAACACATTTTATTTTGCATGTTTATGTAAACGCTTAAATTTCTCAGTTTAATCCATGCATGCATGCATTAGCTTCACCACCATACTATATACATACTTATACATGCATAATAATCCTAAATACAAAAACTTGAATTTATTTCTCCATTTTCTTGCCATTTGCCGCCCAAACCATGTCCCAAAATGGTAAATGCAACATCTTTGATACACAACAACACTACTTATAGTAACACTTCATTCTATGCATACATGTGACTTGGTTAACTCTCACAAGTGGTACCTAACCACATTTTGGTTCTTGTGGCCGGTCAAGGAAGAGCAAACAACACACAAACACCAAAATTGGGTAATATTCATACTATGCACTTGTAAAGATACTTTAAGACCATGCCTAAACTAATATTGGAAAAACAAGTAAACATTACATTTTTCTCTCACACTTATACACTTAGCAAAATATTTTCTCTCCCTTTCCTTGTGATCAAACCTACGGCTCACCACAAAGACATAAGAAAGTTTGGGTTTTGATCATTTACAAGTATTTTACAAGAAGGTTTAAGGGTTTAGATGTTTAAACAACAATTAATTGGGTTGTTTGTGGATAATACTTGTTAATCTTATCTCATCATCCTTGTTAAGGTGCTCATTCTCATTCATAATTTTATTTCATATATTTTGTTAACATCAATACATACATGTAATTATATCATCACTAGATTTGTGTTAAATATTTTCTAAAAGAAATAAGCAAAACTCTCTGATATGTTCTTGGGAAAGCTCTATAAAATGGGTAATAAAAATATGGTTCTACACTTATTCTACTTGTTCTAGTCATTTTACATGTTATTTGTTAATATATTAGCTTTGTTGTTAAAATGGATGTTTATAAATTTAAACTAGATAAGTTGTATTTTGTGTTAATGTTCTTAATTATATGATTATTCTTGATAAATTGGTGGAATGGATTAGGATAGTATGGAATATGGAGTTGTTGTTGTGATGGTAAAATGATGAAAACTGGTGGAAGGGATTAGGTTAATATAGAGTTGCAATTTATGGGTGAAATAAAGTGGTGAAACGAAAAATAAAAGCTTGTTGTCCGAATTTATTCATAGTGTTTTCGGACACTTAATTTTGTTTTGGATCCGAGGCCTTGAATATATAATTCGTTAAAATTAGACTTAAAACGAGTGAGTTATGACCAATCGAAGTTCATGTAAAAACTAGTGAATTTTCCTGCAAAACTGTTTTTACATACATTCTGTCCAGATTCTGTTTTCGTGTTTTTGACCCATTTCGGGTTCGAGTCGGGAAAAACTTATTAGGGTAGTCTCATATTACATGATTTTACGCAAAAATGTAGTACTCGTCCATCCCGTAAATCTTTATAACGAAGGAGTTACGTCCTTTTGAAGTCGGACTAAAAACTGAAAATGTTATAAACTTCCTGCATGATTTTTACTAATAAATAGTGAGCTGATTGAAATATTGATGTATCGTTGTGTGGTGTATATTTTATTGATTCAAGTTTTAAATTTATATTTTGCCGACTAAACCAAAAACAACACTTTAACGGGCAGTGTACCCGATCGGTAGTAGTTACGTGGTAAAGTAGGTGTCCGAACACTATAAAGCGAGTTGAATCTATAATTAATTAAGTTCTTGGCTATCTAATCTATGTTTAATTCTATTTTACATTTTAAACCTAATGTCAGTCTACATCCTAATCCTAACGGGCAAAACGGGGTTTTTCAGCCTAAAGACTGCACGGTTAGTTGGTAAACACAATCAATCAAGTCAGCTTTAAACCCACACGAGCTAATTAACAAAAGATAAAAGAGCGGTCGAGCCAAATAAAAAAATTGTAGTAACCATTATTAATCTATTAGAAAGTTGGTTTTGATTAAGTGCAAATATATTTCTTTCTCTCGAGGTGAGCATATCAGTCTTAAGACTTAGAGCGTTACATCATCCTAAGAACCTAGACACATTAATTCTGTCACAAGTAAAGCATCCGCATAAAGCATCCTTTTATTTGCTGATTATAATCTATTTTTGATACAGCACTGGTGATCTGTAAACCCTTAGCTCATAGAGACTTTACCCACTTACCGCTTCAAATGGCAATGTATACACTAGTAGTCTCACTTATCAACTAGCTCCAATGGAATCAGAACGATACTTGTCGAATTATCTAGGTCACCTCTAGTCAACCACGATCAATAAACATCGGCAAATATCCAATTAACTATTAAGGCCCGAAGCGTATCCCTAGACACAGACTTATAAGGACAAATAATTTGTGTAACATTAATTCCCTACAATGTATAAATTTAACTATATGGGAGACATCCCGAACTCTAGATCAACTGGAGTCCTCTGCACTAGATCCATTGAATGATAGGTCCAGCATACAAAAGCGCGTAAAACAAGTTTAATAACATTGATAAACATAAAAAAGCATACAACACTAAATCAAGAAATCGAGATAAACAACATACCAAAAACATCAAATCTCATAATTATGGCTAATAACCCAAGGTATTACCTTCAAACACGTTATAAATGAATACAAAAGCAATTATTTAGCCCAGGTAAACAACTGATTTAAAACGAATGATACCATAAACGAACGATTACTAAAGTATATGGACATTACATCGATGTCATCCTATGAATTGATAACGTTGCTCGAACATCTTTTCTCTATATTCTCCTCTGAAAATCGACTTTTATGTTTAGGTATCGAGAAGAATGATTTAGCACCGTAAAACTCTTTTTGAGTTTTTGATTTTTAGGTCTGGAAGTCGATTCGTTACAGTTATCCAAGAGTTAGATACTGCGTATTGGGATTTCTGAAGTAGGGACCGCGCTTGATATCTTCCAGAATATACAAGATTCCTTTCCATACTTTGAATACGTGTATTGAGTCCTCTCTGGATATGGAATATTAGCTGTTATTGTCTGTGTCTTTGGTGCATTGCAGCACGGATACCGTAACTTCCATATGGATATACGGCGTATTTGGTCTTCAAATAATAATTTTCAAAATATCTTCATTTAAGCCTCCAGAATGCGCGCCTATATGCTATCTTTCACCAATTAACTTCATAATTTACTGAACGCTCAAATATAACAAATAAGTAAACAATTCGTTTGGCAGCAATAACTATAACAAACTGGGTTCATAACATGAGATAATATGCTCATAAAAATAGACGTTATTTGAAGTCAACAAATATAATTGGGGGTTTTTGGGCGTTTTAGAGTCTGAATGAGCTATAAAATCCTTGATAAATGTTGTAGTATTACTTATATATTTCCATAAACGTCGAAAGCTTTCAAAAATATTAATAAGCATGCGAGATAGGATTCATTAAAGTTGGTTACCTGGAAATAATTGTAAAGTATATAATTATGAATAAAAATGGCGAACTTGTTGTAAAGGTTATTTTGACTTATAAAACTAAAACGCAAACTTGTAGCCTTGTAGGTAGTGATATAAGGTTATAAAATATATTTACACCACTTCATTTCATTTGCATAATCTCAAGTCAACCCATTATTTATTAGGTCGTTTTCCAGACTTGTTGTGACGTTCCACTTATTTGATTTATTCCCGAGTCATACTTTCAATTGAGGTGAGTTTATAGCCCCGCTTTAACTTGTTTTACAACTACTTTACAGATCTCGAGGTGAGATACATTGATTGTTTTACAATCGGACACAAGTATAATTTTTACATAATTATGGATATGCCTAAGTACCGATAACCCACAATGCCCATTATCATGAACCGTTAATTACTTTGAATAAGCGTAAGTGTTATAAATAGATCTATTGGGATTGATATCCCCATCCAGGATTGGTGCCAACAAGGCCAACGGACGTATACAATGTCAAAATTCTAGGTTGTCTCGGGTTGGACACCTACAACGGGCCACTTTATTCATATACATTGTTGTAGCTTCGGTGTCATGAGCTTAGTGCAATCGTAATTACAACTTTATTTGGCATTGTATGTGTTACATGTCATACACTTTAAATCTTGCGATCCACAACTATTGCTTACCTAAACCTATGTCTCACACCCCGTAAAAATTTCTAAGTTTTCGTCGTTGACTTTTCGTATTTCAGTTTGACTTTTATGATTACGTGTAATTATAATGTTCAACAGCGAAGTTGTCCCGCGTATATCTGAGAATCGTTACCAGATGCATTCCGGGTTACCAATTGATGTAGTCTTTCGGCAGTTGTCGTGTTTTACACGTTTCGGGTTGATATTAAAAAATTTCAGATTTGCTTTGAAGAGTTATCGTGCATTTCCAAATTTCTACTTAAACCGTTAGTGTCATTTAAAATTATCAAGGATGGAAAAAATATCTAGCTTAGGATCCCATCAGCTAGACCAAATAATTCAAAAGCACCACTACCCCCCCCCCCCCCCCGCCCCACATTCTCTTTTCTTTTGTCACACAACACACCATCACCACCTTAAACCTTAAATTTTGTAACTTTGTCCCTAAGATACATTGCACCTATTTCATTCTTATCTCATTCTCATTTTCACCAAAAACTCACACACACTTTCTCTCTTTCTCTCTTGTTCGTCCGCACCAAAAAACACACACACTCTCATAATTTTTGCATTTTGATCAAGATCATTTGAAGATTAGAGAGTTTTGGGTTGATCCTTATAGTTATTTGGGTATTCTTAAATAACGTTTGGGTTGTATTTAGTCTCTAATCACCTTCTAATCATCATCTTTTGTAATTCATCTTATCCATAAATTTCTTGTACTTCCTTGATCTTTGTCATGTTTAGAACATAGTTGTACAAACGGATCGTTTAAAATCAAGTTTTCAAAATCACCTAAACCCCAAAAAGGGTTTATGTCTTGTTCGATATATACAAAAAGAAAGAAATAGAAAGATTAGTTGCGTAGTCGTGTGAATCTTTTGTAAAGAAATAATTTACTTGAAACTTATTGCTTGTCTTAGCTTATTTAAAAAGCCCGTTCAAACTTATTGAAGTGTTTATGTGTGTCGAAAACTAAAACAAACCATATAGGTTTGAATTTTATGCTTATTTGGTTATTAGCTTATGGTTGCAACTTATTTTTGTGGCTTATTTAGCTTCCTAGTAAAGAGATAAGCTTATTGGACTCATTGAATAAACGCACATGGACTTAACTAGCTTAGTGGGCCTCGGTCCAATATCCAAGCCCAAACCGTGGCTTAAAACCCACGGCTTGGCTTATTAGATGGCTTATTTTGGCTCGTGTTGGATTATTGAATAAGTTGAATACTTGTTCACTTATTGGGTTGCTTATTGGACTTATTTATCTAGCACATACTTGTTTAGTTAGCTTATTGGACCTCGGTCCAACAATAAGCCTATACCGTGGCTTATGGCATACGGTTTAGCTTATTGGATAAGCTTATCCAAAGCTTATTTTATAAGCTACGTGTCTATTACTTAATCGTTTACTTATTTTAAGCTTATCGCATTTCGGATCGTTCGTTTATGCTTATTGGGCCTAAAAGCCCAATAAGGGTCCATTTATGGTTTCAGCTTATTTTACTACTTAATGGAGCGTATAAATGTTTATTATTAATATCGTAATGTAGTTGGGAATATGGTGATTTGAGA
>BQNB010057220.1:0-38311 GCA_026074375.1 Tanacetum coccineum | reverse complement strand
AGTTTGGATCCAATCAATAAAATCATCCGGGTGCATGCTCTAGTCGAATTCTGGTAGGTCCGTACGAATACCGAGCGTACGAAGTGGATCTGTAGCCGGTTCACAGTTTGGATGGCGGCGAGCAAAATTGTTGTGAAACCCGTCGTGGGTATGTTCCCGGACTACCGAGTCTGTAGTTGAACCCTCATACCGGTTGAATTGATTCAATTCTAGTTCACGAATCCGTTCCTGGAGACGTTCAATCTCAGCAATGTCATGGGGATCACGATGTTCATTACCGTTGCCTCTGGCGGCGTATCGACGGTCGTGATGACGGCGATCTCTCCACTCTGCAGACATCCTGAGTAACCCGAGCTGCTGATACCACTTGATACGGATTCGTATATTTGGCGACGCTAGAATCCTAGTGTGAAGAAGACTTGTGTTCGGCCAACCGAACTCACAAAGAAAACAAATGATAACTGCCAAGAATTTCTTATTATTATAACTTGATCATCCCTCCATGCATTACAATTGTTTAAATAGGAAGTAGAAATAACTAACGAATAGAAAAACTAGGAAATCGATAACCACTAGAATTCAAATAAAAGATTACTATCAAAATTTAAAAATAATCTGGATGGATGAGGATAAAGAGACAGCGGCTTCTAGCCACTGTTTGCCGAGTTGGGTCTCGTAACAACATCTCCGGGTGGTTCTTCCAATGGGTCCCCATCCGTATCAGTTTCCACACTTGACCAACCGACATTTTTGGTTTTCTAGAAAGGTTTGAGTGATGATTTGAGGAGGACATTTTAGGTGGGAGAAGAAGCAAGTGTGAAGAGGATGATGATAATGAAGAAGATTGATGATTTAAATAATAAAAATAAATGGCAAAGCATGGTGGTAGAGATGAAGATTGAAGAAATTGTATGTTCAAAAAGGGAAGTTCCAGCAAGAGTCTAGGACTAGGGTGGTCAAAGATACAGAAAAAGATAGCAATTTGAAATGTATGTTCCCTCCTGTTGGTGGTCCCTTATTGTTGGGCGGTCCCTGATTGATAGGGGGCCGCCTGATGAATTCAGGGGCCGTTTTCTGGAGAGAGCAGATTTTTCCCAGTATTTTCCCACAGAAGTATTACATCTCATGTCAGTCAAAAATCGAGTAAATCTAAACTAACCATGCATCAATCATTAATCTTAAGCATGCAATTATAATAAGCCTTAATAAAATTCACATAAGAGCATAAATTGTCAATTAGCAAGGCATTTATAGAATGATAAAACCATTTTAAAGATCATCCTACTTCACGGAAGTCATCATTCATTGTTTTAGTTCTTCAAAGGAAAATGTATTATAAGAGAAATAATAATAATAATAGTAACAATCACTTAGAAGTTATGTCGACAACTTCACTTCTATTTTACTCCCATCATGTTCTTGAGAGTTTGTCCAATTGACCTTAACCCGTCTCGATGAGAATCTCGTTGTTGAGTTTGAAGAGTTATGGTTTCAGATAGAAGGGTGTTTAAGTCATGACTTTCATGAGGAGGGTTTTGAGGGACTCTAGAGACATTGTTTGACGAGGAAGAAGTGTTTTGAGGTGGAGAGGAAGGATTGGAATGAGAAGATTCATCATCATTTTCATGCGTGGAATCATTCAATGGATGAGATGATGATGGATGATTTTAAGTGGAAGATGAGGAGCTAGCATTTGGCTCACGAGGTCTTTTCTTTCCATGATCCGCTCGTGTCTTTCGCTCGTAGTGAAGAGCGAGCGGATGCATGGCTCGATCATGTGAGAGATAACGATCAAAAGCTAGCTCAGGAGAGACGGACACTACATGTTTGAATAGCCTAGTCAAGAGCATACCATAAGGTAAGACTTCCTTAGGTTTGAATCGAGTCTTTTCCATTCTTTTGAGTATGAAAAAAAGCTAGGTTATAAGGAGTGGATGTCTCAATGCAATAGAGCATGTGACAAAGACAAGCGGAGACATGATCCCTATGTCCTCCTTGACAAATGGCATTTTTATGAATAATCTCAACCCATCATATGAGTTTGAATCTCTCGGGTTAAAATTTTGTTTTTACCAACGACAATGGTTTTCTTGTTTTTGTACGAGTCTCTTGACTTTGACGTAGAATTTGAATAAGATACTTAATGACTCTTGGAGATGGGGGTTTGGTTTTATAGAGACCTCTACTTGGAACACTGACCGATAAATGGTCAAGGGACTACATTGCGGTGATAGAGGCATGACCTTTGAAAGGGATTTTTAGAATTTGACCGAATTCCTCAAGAGTGAGGGAAAAAGACTTATTTTGAATGACAATGAATTGACCCTCAGGATTGTAGGCAAAAGTGAGTTGACAGTAGAACTCAAGAACAAAGCGAGGTATAATTTATTCGTTAATATCTAACAAACAATCAAACCCGGTTGACTCAAACTTAGCGCGAATATGACTCATATTTTTGAAGTTTGGACTTAGAACCCTCCCCTCATGAAAGTATCATTTTTCAAGATTAGCCATTGTATTTAGTAAGGGTTGATTAAATTCATTTAATATTTGGGGTATGTAGTTTCGTGTCTTTTGATGAACAAGACCGGTAGCTCGAGGCATTGTTACCTAGAAAGATATAGGCAAGATCATATTTTAGTCGCTTTTATATGTATTGATGTTTTGAGTTTGTGCCTAGTGTGTGCCTATGTGCAAACAATGTGGAGTAACGATTAACTCAACCTAAATATAAGATCCTAAGAGTTAACCCAAATGCTCCTTAGTTTGATTTTGCTCATCCAAACAAGTCGAAAAATGCATATGAATTATGCATCTTGAATTTTTTTCATGAGATCATTATTGATGTGTTTGAAAAAGTTTTTGCTTTGTATTAACAATGCATAACAACAATTTTATTATGTTCCTAACGTGAGTGATTTGAAAATAAAATTGGGGTTTTGGTTTGAAATCAATTTTTCTACAAACTCACTAATATGTGCAAATTCTATGTCTACGGTCTACGGAAGTTTATTAGTTATACATTGTAATCCTAGACTATTACTTGCACAAAAGTTGAAGAAAAAAAAATCAAAAGTCCCCAATTTCAATTTTTTTGTGTTTATAATGAACCCTAGACTCAAATTGAAAGAAAATAAGTGAAATGACTTACAATTGATTATCTTTGAGATGTTAGGAATGATTATTGGTGTTGATTTGGTCTTCAATTAAGGTTTTTATGGTTGGATTTGAGTTTTGGTGTGTTTTGGGTCGTGTTTGTTGCACCAGCAGGTAAGGGGGTGTTTGTTTTTGTGTTTTGAGAAAATTTTGACTAAGTGTTCATATTTGGGTCATGCTGATGGCGGTTCCATATTTACCTGGCGGTCCCAAATATATTGGGGGCCGCCTATATGGGGGCCGTCCTCAGGCAATGATTTTGAACTTAATTTTGATGAAAATTTTGCGAAGAGGAGTGACGTTTTAATTTGCATTTCGCGAATTAAACATGCTTAAAGTACTTCAGATGAAGTATTTAAATTGTCACGACACAGAATGGAACACGGACTAGAATTGAGACAGAAGAAATAGAAGCAGACTAATATGATTTATGGAATGTGTTCCATCATTCCTAAACCAAGACGTAGATAGTTAAACGATTCACGTTTAAGGAGTTTAGTAAGAATATCGGCGATGTTGTCTATGGACGGCACTTTTTCGATTGAGATATGTCCTTTCTGGACATTATCACAAAGAAAGTGGTGGCGTATTTCGATGTGTTTGGTACGAGAATGTTGCACCGGGTTTTTGCTAAGGTTAATCGCGCCTTTGTTGTCGTACATGATGGGAACGTCGTCGAGTCGTACGTCGTAGTCGATAAGAGCTTGTTTCATCCATAGTGCTTGTTGACATGCCTTTCCGGCGCTTACGTATTCGGCTTCGGTAGTGGATATAGCAAGAGCGGTTTGTTTCTTCGAGAACCAAGATGTCAAACAACATCCTACGAACGTACAAATACCGCTAGTGCTCTTTCGGTCCACATAATCTCCCGCATGATCAGAGTCGGCATATACTACGGTTTCTATGCTGGTCCCCTTAGGATACCATAATCCTAAGTGCGTAGTGCCTTTAATGTATCTTATTGGTGTCCGTTTAATAAATAGTGAAAAATGACAAAATGAATGATGTCATAACATGACCTGAAAATACGGAATGTTACAGTGCCTACTTGTCATTAGGTATAATAAACTACCTATCATGCCTCGATTCTTGGTACTGTCTACCGACTCACACTCTTCATCTTTCGTGAGTTTAGTATCGGAGGACATGGGGGTTTTCATTGGTTTAGACTCTTCTAGACCAAATTTCTTAAGCATTTCTTTAATATACTTAGATTGATTAAAGAAAATATCATCTTCCATTTGTTTTATTTGTAATCCAAGGAAGAAGTTAAGTTCACCCATCATGCTCATCTCGAACTCGTCATGCATGATTTTGGCAAATTCATCACACGTGTCTTGACAAGTCGAACCGAATATAATGTCATCGACATATATTTGAACAATGATGAGATTTGAACTTTTCTTCTTAGTAAAAAGAGTGTTATCTACCATTCCTATTTTATATTCATGTTTAATAAGGAAAGCTTTTAATCTATCATACCAAGCTTTGGGTGCTTATTTAAGACCATATAAAGCTTTCTTTAATTTATAAACATGATCCGGCTTTTCAAAATCAATGAATCCTGGAGGTTGTGCCACGTATACCTCCTCATTAATAAAACCGTCCAGGAATGCACTTTTTACATCCATTTGGAATACTTTAAATTCTAAGGCACAAGCATAAGCTAATAATATTCTAATGGACTCAAGTCTAGCAACCGGGGCATAAGTTTCATCATAATCGATGCCCTCTTGTTGGTTGTAGCCTTGAGCAACTAACCTAGCCTTATTTTGAGAAACAATACCATTCTCGTCTAACTTATTTCTAAATACCCACTTAGTTCCTATGATTGTCATATTCCTAGGTTGAGGAACTAACTCCCAAACGTCGTTAGCAATGAATTGATTTAATTCCTCTTGCATGGCGACTATCTAACTTTCATCTCCTAATGCTTCATTCACATTCTTATGTTCCATAGTTGATATAAAACAAAAGAAGTTACTTTGGTTTTGGGCTTGTGACCTAAGGGTTCTTTGGTTAAGGTTTCCTATGACATTTTCTAATGGGTGGTTCCTAGATTCCTTAATGTTGACTATTTCATCAATCTCTAAAGTTTCATCCACAATGTCATTTTCTAGGTTTTTCTTTTCGGTGACTTTAATTGCTTCTTCTTCATCTAAGTCATCATCCACCAAGGGTGATGTCTTAGAGGGTGGAGGAGTTTCATCGAATGTCATGTTAAGTGATTCTTCGACTTTCCTAGTATGTTTGTTTAGGATGATGTAGGCTTTACTATTTTGAGAATAACCTAAAAAGACACCTTCGTATGACTTTGGGTCAAACTTGGTAAGGTAGTCTTTTGTGTTCAAAATGAAGCACTTGCTTCTAAACACTCTAAAATAATCTAACGTAGGTTTTCTACCTCTTAAGAGTTCATAAGGTGTTTTTCCTAGAATGGCTCTAATGAGAATTCGGTTGAGAATGTATGTTGAAGTATCTACGGGGGACGGCGGCGTTACACCAAAACTTTTGTGGTAACGATTGCTCATTCAACATAGTCCTACTCATCTCTTGAAGTGTCCTATTTTTCCTTTCGACCACGCCATTTGATTGAGGAGTGCGTGGAGCCGAGAAGTTATGAGTAATACCATTGGTATTACAAAATTCTCCAAATTGTACCTCATTATCAAACTCTCTACCGTGGTCGGTTCTTATTGACACTATTGAACAACCTAATTGGTTTTGGATTTTCCTACTAAATATTTTGAATTGATCGAAAGCTTCGGTTTTATCCTTAAGAAATCTAGTCCAAGTATACCTAGAGTAGTCATCTACTATGACTAGGGTGTAACGGTTTCCTCCGTAACTCCGTACGGCGGATGGACCGAAGAGATCCATATGGAGAAGTTCTAAGCATCTAGTCGTTGAGACTACATTCTTAGCTTTGTGACTAGCGTGAGCTTGTTTTCCCATTTTACAAGCATCACAAAAATGTTGATCAAACTTAAGCTTAGGTAGGTTCCTAACTAATTCCTTAGAAGCTAACGATTGAATGAGGTGCATATTTGCGTGACCTAATCTCCTATGCCACAATGTGGAATTATCATCAATCGTTGCTAGACAAATTTGATACTTAGGCTTATTTCCTAATTTCATCACATATAAGCCTTTCTTCCTAATACCTCTACCTATCACTTTACCGTCCTTAGTGATTTCACTATCATGTTCAGAAAAAGTTACTCTACACTTATTATCACATATTTGTCCTATACTTAGCAAGTTGAATACCAGATTATCAACATGTTCTACATTATCTATTTTAAGAGAGTCATTAGAAATCGTACCTTTGCCAATAATATTACCGCGAAGATTCCTACCAAAAATAACGTTACCTCCATTGTATGCCTTGTAAGTGGAGAAGAGCTTTTGGTTGCCCGTCATATGTTTGGAACATCCGCTATCCTTGATCCATTCGTCGGGCTCCAAATCGACTCCAAGGCATATCTATTTATATAAGACAATAACTCAAACATTTGGTCCCCAATATCTCATGGGTCCAAAGTTGTTAGTGCCAAACATCCCTTGCATTTGATGCAGTTGTTTGGGATGTGAGAATGGAAGACACATTTCCCATGGCATGTAACTTTGATGTGGAAAGTTGTTCCAAGTTACGGGAAATCCACGGGGTTGGTTTTGTCGACCAACATGTCTTTTAGGTTGTGGTGTTTTAGGACGAGAATAATTATTATTGACTCTTCTAGGAGGTGAAGTTTTAGATCTAAAATTAGGTTTCGAAAATCCAACTCCGGGTTTTGACAATGGCTTATAGAATTGTTTAACTTCATTGTCACTAGCAACGGGAACTTTGACTTTCTTTACAATTATGTGTTTTGGTCTAGGACCCAAAATGGATTTTTGAAAAGTCACAGTTTTCTCAGATCCAGGTGTAACTGGGGGCGGTCCCATATTTATTTTGGGGGCCGCCGGATCATTAAGGGGGCCGCCTATAATTATGGGACCTCCATCAGAACACGTCTTTTTCTGAGCTTTCACAAATTTTATTTCCTTAGTTCCACTAGATGATGCTTCAAATGAATTAAACCCTAAACCTAATTTATCACCGGAGGGTTTTTGATTACTTAACATTTCATTCAAGCAATGTGTACTCTTTTCAAATTTGTTTAATCTAGTAGATTCTTCTTTGAGCTTTTCATTTTCAATTTTAAGTGTATGACACTTTGCACAATCGAGATCAACTCCCTTGTTTTTCTCGAGTGTGGATAATCTATCTTTTAATTCTCTAAGCTCATTTTCTAGACTATTTCTAATAGCTTTTAACCTTTTGTTCTTAGTGATTATCATTAAACTCATTTTGCACAATTTATCATATTCATTGTCTAAAGCTAAATCATCAATTGATGAGTTTTCATCACTAAAGTAAGAAGATTCGGAACATACCTCATTTGGTGCTTGAGCTACAAGACATGTCTCGTCTTGGATCTTTTCATCATCTTCTTCACCGCTATCGCTCCAAGAACCTCCAACAAATGCTCTTTGGTTCTTGTCTCTCGGTGGCTTTGGACATTCTCCAATAAGATGATTTGGATCTCCGCATCTAAAGCACTTCCTTTCACTTTTGCCGTTTTTGTCGTCTCGGCTTCTTTGAAAGGTCTTTTTGTCGTTCCGAGGTTGTCTCACGAATCTACCTCTTCTCTTAAAGAACTTCTTGAAGTCTCTTACCGCCATGGCGTACTCTTCGTCTTCACTACCGGAAGTCGAACACTCTTCATCACTAGATTCTTTCTTAGCCTTTAAAGCAAGAGATTTCCTTTCAACTTTTGCTTTGACTATTTCAGAATCTTTCTTGATGATCATCTCATGGACTTTGAGGTTTCCAATGAGCTCATCAAGAGATAGTGATGTTAAGTCTTTTAATTAATTAAATATAAAAAATAATAAATCAATACCGAGGTCGAAACACTTCTTCATCATAGATCTTTCTTAGGACTTTAAAGCAATAGTTTTTTTCAAACTTTTTGTTGTGACTATTTCAGAATCTTTCTTGATGATCATTTTCGGTAAACTTTAAGGTTCCGATTAATTCATCAAAGAGATAGTGACGTTAAGTTTTCGACTCTTCTAATGTCGTGTCCTTTGCTCTCATTTAGGATGTAGAGCTCTAGAAACTTCCTTACGTAGTTCTTTACTAGTTAACCTTCATCAAGAGCTTTAAGACTAGTTTAATAGTATTTAATCTAGCAAGAAAAGCACTATTTTATAGATTCGTCTGCGAAAATGACGTATTGTTCATATGTTGAACCAGGTCGATCTTTTATCTTTGACTTGGTTTATTACCTTATGGTTGATTAACTAATGTTTTTATCAGAATATTTTTTTGCCGTGTTACACATGAAAATTCTTTTATATTCTTTTCTTGGCAAAGCATTGTAAATAACCATTTTTGCTTCATTATTTTTCGCAAGTCTCTTTTTGAGATCTTCGGTTTGTTTTTCAAAAATGGATACTCGTCTAATTTGGTTTCTGGATTTATGGAATATAGGTTGAAAATTCACATTGTAATAACATGCCAGTAGATCTAGATCTTTGATTCTAACATATGTCTCAAATCTATTTTTCCATAATAAAAGATTGTCACTTTCAAAAAGTGGTGATCTTTGCATAGATTGCCCTTCTAGATATTTTTTAAAATCCATAAATCAATCCAAGCTTTAAAATACAATATATTTTAAAAATCTTGAGTGACCTTGCTCCTGATACCAATTGTGGAAACTAGAACGGGGGTTGAATAGTTTACACGTTTTTTTACGGTTAAAAAGTTTACTTCAAAAAATGTATAGATCCGAGTTATACTGTTCAAAATCAAATCACAATATTGAACAGCAATAAACTATCCAAACAAAAACTAAATAACAACAATAATTAAAGTAAAGAGATAAGGGAAGAAACATCCAACCAAGACACCGAGTATTTTAAGTGGTGCGGTTCGAAGCACCTCTTCGCCCTACTCTATCCCCGATGTATCCTTACTCGTAGATTTCACTATGTCAATCTAGCTCCCTTTACCGGAGAAAAACTCAATTTACACGGTGCTTTCGTTATATTCTAACCACTAACTTCGTATATGTCGAGGGTCCTAATCTTAGCTAGAACCATTTACACTTCACAAGTTATACACCACTCACAAGATCTACCCTATAAATTTTTATTTTTTATTTTTTACGGATCTACACAATATCCGAATCACACAAATACACAAGATAAATACAATAGAGTTTTGGTACTTAGAAGAAAAGAGGAGATATCACATAAAAATATCACTTCGTTCTATGGACGAATATGAGTGTTCTTCTCATGCACTTGATGAGAGGAAAGAGATGAGAAGAAGAGATTAGATCACTTGAAACAAGATCTAAGTGTGTTAGTGATCAGAGTTTAGTGAGAGAAAGAAGGTTTAGAGAGAGAAAGAAGAGACTAAAAAATTTCGTGCAAAGAGGAATCATTTTCTGCTTGGCAATAGTGCTGTATTTATAGCAGGGATCCCAACGGCTCTCTGAGGGAGCTTGTTGTCCAGTGGTCCCTTATATATAAGGGGCCCGCCAGGCCTATAAGGGGGCCGCCGCTTAGACTCCTCTTTTTTTTTTGTCTTTTTGTGGAGAATGGTGTGTCTGGTGTAGAAGCTTCCGTTGGGGGGGGGGGGATTTGGGATTTCAAATTTTAAAATTAAAAAAAAAAAAAAAAAAATAAAAATGTTTTTAATAAACCTTTTTATTTTAATTAGAAAATATTTTGTAAATGTATTTTTGAGAAAATAATTTTATAGAATTAAAAGTGAGGAATAAGAGAAAAATATTTTCTTGATCACTAATCATGCTTAATTATTTTGTTTGTCCATACCTAAGTGTTCACTAATCTTAGAAATGAAATTTTAATTTAATATTTTGTAAACGTTTTTGTTTTATTGTAAATGTTTTTACATTTTGTTATTATCAAAACGTTGAGAGGTCGAAAAATATAAATAACGTTTTAAGCATTATTTGTATTAACAGGATGGAGCAGTATTTATAGGCAGGAAAATCCAACGGTTACTAGCGGCGGTCTTAGATATATAAGCGGGCCGCCAGGCCTATATGGGAGCCACCAGTAGACTACGCTCCCTTTTTTGTCTTTTTGTGGGAAAGATTGTATCTGGTATAGAAGCTTCTGTTTTGGGGGAAAATTTGAATTTCAAATTTTAAGTTTTTATTAAAACTTTTCTTTTAATTAGATTATTTTAGTTAATTAATTTTGTTAAAATTCTTTTGTATAAAAATGTAAAAGTTAAGAGAAAATATTTTCTTGATTATAATCATGCTTATATGATTGGTGTGTTCATACATTTCAAGTGATTACTAATCTTAGTAATTGGAATGTTCACGATTAAGAATGTGTAACTGTTTAATTTTTATCGTAAAGTTTTACATTTTGTTTATTATCATAAACATTGAGAGGTAAAAAAATTAACTAACGTTTTTGTCATTTTTGTATTATACACTTTCCACTAACAGCTTTTCGAGACTCTGGATTTCTCCAATCTTGAGTCTTCTCTCGGTTCACCTCCATAAACTCCTTGCTCGTCCTTTAATCATCCTCAGACCAAATTCTTGTTTCGGTGCCCGAATTGAACTTGAAGTCTTTAACCATGTGATCTAGCTTATCCATAATCCTATTCAACATGCCATCACTAAACTTGTGCACCTCAGTCTCTCGCATCATCTTCTTCTGATTAGTTCTGTCTCTGTAGATTACCGCCCTCGGCTTGCTGACTATGGTGTAATCTTCTTTGAACATAAATTCATATGCATCCCAATTCGGTTGAGTGAGATTGAGTTTTGTTTGATAACTTTCAATCATGAGCTGCAGATCTTCTATACGTTTTTTGATGACGATGTTCCTTATCCACGGTTGCGCGTGAAGAGATGAACTTTGTCGGCACCAGATAAATGATTGAGCTGACTTTGAAGATGAAGTAGGTATCAGTCTTCAAAATCATTTAGGATGAAAGTTTTAGAAGTCAGCTTCCGAGATCTGGTATTCTTTGTAGTCAGCTCTAGCGAAGAATGATTCTTTTTAAGAAGTATACTTATCTTTCATAAGTCTTGAGACTGACAACACTGAGAATCCGCATGTAGGATCTGACTGTACTACGATCAGAGGGGGCACTGTATCTTGTAGTGTAGATTCTTTTATTGCATTTAAAACCACTAGTGGGAGATTCAATATGCAGGAACTTATATTCAGATCTATGTTCACTCTCAATCCATAGTGAGATACTTGTTCTTTACAGTCTAAAGTCTAGTTATGAGCGCTTTCAGCTTGGATATGATAAAGCGATCTTCTTCCTTTGTTCACCTGACAACTAGATACTCCAGATCCTTATTGAAGAACTATTGTGCTTGAATTGTTACCTGCCCCGGTGGACCTCTAAAAAGTAATGGTTTGCTCACGCAATGCACAACTCGATGACCTTCAGGATTAACCAAATCAACTTGATCGGTAAGCAGCAAATGACACTCTTCCATCTGAAACTGAAGAGAGATGTTGTTGTTGTGAAATGGTCAGACTACCTTGAAAGTTGGGCCTTCTAAGTCTGCTTTGCTCAGCTTTCTTGCTTTACCAATCCGTTTGCTAACCAGTTGATGGAAGGAACTCACATCGCAGTTCTACCGTAGTAGATTGTATTCATCTGGATCTTGATACGTAGTGGGCATAGTGCTTTGGCCCCCCCTAATTGTTCTCTGTTCGTAAATCATTCAGAGGAATGGAACCCATCTTGTTTTGGAGAGGCTAGTATGTCTTCCTCGGGAATAGGCTTTCAAACTGTCAGGTCTTGTCTTGATCTTGGGAAGATGTGCAGTATCGATGTCCTCTAAATCTGTGTTAATTCATATCATCTAGTATTGGCACGTCTTTTAAATGGGTTGTTCTGGATATGAGGATTGACTTCTTGCTTGGAGGAGCTGGAAGGAGCTCTTCTCTAGTGTCAGAAGTTTTCCAGGCTGAGGACTGAGGAGCTGGAGGCTGTTTTGAGCCTGAAGTACCAGAATCATGTCTTTTCTTCTTGCTTGGATCTGATTTAGGGGAGGAGGGAGGAGGGGTCTTTGATTGTCACAGCGTCTTTTTCGATATATTGTCTTGTGTTTAGTGAGATAACTCGTCCATATTTTGCACGTTCCATTATACGCCTCAAGTGCTTTCATAAAGTGCCACATGTTCTGGGAAGTGTATTTGTAGTAACGCTCTTAAACGTTTGGTGAAGAATATTATTTATAATCTGCTTCAGGCAGTTCTCTGAAGCGATCTCAAAGGAGAGCTTGCAGAGCCACGTGTACAACCTCTCTTACAGCTTCACAGACAGTTTCATCGATCTTATGAGGCATATCTCTAAGCTCTAATGTGAATATCCTGGATGAGAGAGCCTGAGTCGTCTTGTCCTGAAGTTTGCATTGCTTTTCAAGATCAGCACATCTTTGTTCCAGCGTTAAGACACGAGAGGCTAACGAAGGCTCTGTTGTGCTTTGTTGTTGTGGAGGTGGTGGAAGTGGAAAGGTTGTTATTTAGTTGTGTTGTAGCTATAAACTTGCTCATGAATTGGAGGAGTTACTGGTTTTGGTGGTGTGATATAGATATTCCCAGTGTGGATGTGAGGACACGGGAATGATGCTTGATAAATCTGAAACTGTGACCATTCGTTTTGACTTTGTTTCCATATTAGCTTTATTGATTTCTTAGTTGGTTTTTGTCATTATAGAAACTGATCACGAAAGTTGTATGCGTCCAGTTTCTTCATTGGATGAGAGAGCTCCAGTTGAGCTTAGTGGGTTTTCCACTTGGGCCATGTTCCTCATCTGTATGCTTCAAACTTTCATGTACTTGAGGATTCACAGTGGCAAGGAAGTCTTCGTGCATGGGCTCAGGGTTTGGTCCAGCAAGAGCCACATAACTTTGCCCAGGGTCTGGTCCAGCCTGGTCTTTTTCCAAGAGAACATGCTCTGGTGGTGGTCGAGACTCAGGGTAGTTGTAATCTAGGGTATGTTCAGCCTGGCCTTCATCCTCATCTCAGTAGGTCTTTTCTTCTGTAGATTCACATGTTAGCCTCATCTTCACCTTGTTCTTTACCAATTCTGCAGTATCTCAGTAATCACCTCCACTGTTGTCTTGTTCTGTATCAGCACCTATTTCAGCCTCCGTAGAAAGACGGAGAATCACGAACTATATTTGCGGATGCATCATCCTGTGGTTGTGAAAAGGGTCCAATCAATGCCTTTTTAGTAGCTGAAGTCTGCCTCTAGAATAAAGTGGTACGTGGTACTTCTCCTTTTTGGCGTGTGCAGAGCTAACAGTGATTGTATAGCTTGTTCTTCAGTTGCAATTGCTTTTCCCTTGCCTTCAACCACATGGAGTGGTCGGGTGGTATCTTCTATAGGTTCTCAAATAGCCACACCTCCAACATGTGCTTGACCTTGTGCCTGAAACGATTCCACACTCATCTGATAGGCTCCATTCGACATAAATTTTATCCTTCAGCTTGATGTTCGGGTTCAGGTTGAGTTGGTTCATCTTCATTCATGAGTTGGAGAGGACTCTTTCCTTTGCGAATTTTTTGCACATTACCCCATTTTGGATGCTTCACATGAGAAGGCTTTGAGGGTTTTTCCTACATTACCTTAGGTTTTGGTGCAGGTGCTGGTTTGCTTGACTTCTCCTATAATGTTCGGCTTGAGTTGCATTAGCGGTTGAAGTTTCTTCTTTCCTCCCTTTTCTGTCTCAATTTTTAGATCATGCTTTGCAGCCATTTCTAAGTAAGCATTGTAGTAAGGTGCGTTCCTAATATTGTTCGAGATCAGCTCCTTAGGAATTTGCATTCCAAAGACTTCATCATCTTCGCCTTTGGAAACGAATTTGAGATTTCCAAGTCTGTGATCTTCTTCAGCAAGATGAAACGGAGACGCAAACCTTTGATGAATGTTGTGAGTTCTTTCCAAATGGCAGATGATTAACTTTGTAAACCGACAATAAGGAATAACATGAGGTTTAGTCTTCTTCCCCTTTTGAGGAGCAATGCTTAGATTTTCCTTATCCATGAGAAAAGTATGCATAGCTTGTACAAATTCTTCCCATATGAGTTCAGCATAGTCATCATTTGTACTTGTAATTATACCCCAAAGCATCTGAAGAACTAGATATTTGGGCCTATCAAACCCAAAAGTATTGCTCTCCAAGGCTGATACAGGTTATTCACCGCCATTTTTTGACACAAAGTGAATTTCCTCTGTATAGCCCAGCTCATTTACAAAGTCCAAGATTGCATCACCCGACGGAGGTGACACAAACTGATGAGCTTGATCAATGGGGGTTATCTCTAAAGCTTCCCTCAGAAGATTAGCGTCCAATACGAATCGGGTTTCATCATAATAAAAACTATTAAGTTAGTCTTTGCCTGCTATATGTAAGTGTATTTCTAAAACGTTGAATGAGATAGCTGGTAATAGGAGCTGAGGCATTGAATGCTCTAATGAAGTTTATGTTTTGTAGAATATCCACAGAGATCTAAAAGATTAGGTTCTTTTGCTTCTTTTGAAGATCCAAGACAAAGTTGCTCTTTCCAATAGGCACCCATGCAGTAAATGAAAGTATATGATCATCAGATCTTATGGGAGCAGGGGCGGGAACATTCTAATTAGCCATGTTGTCTGCATAAGAATATCAACAAAGATAGGCAGACATGACATATATTTGACGTTAGATGAGAATATTAGTCATGATGTTTGACGAACATGGTTTGATTATGGTGAGATTAAGTCAAGAATGATGGAATACTTCACATTAAGATGGTGGACTTTGACTTGGGTCAAACCATAAGTCAAAGCAAGTTCAAACTTTGTTTCATAGGTCAGATGAATTACGTTGATCCCAATCACAAGTTAACAAGAATCCGGATGGGAGTCTAACAGTGTAACTGGGCCTCGGGATTAGGCTTAAGTGGGTTTTGGACTATGGGCTAAACTTTGGACATTTTGGACAAACCGCTTCACCACTTGACTCAAATAGCTATGTGTTTGGTAATCAAACTGCTAAGGTGTAATTAAGCAACCGATATGGGGGCAAGTCTGTCAAGTCGCTTCGAAGTTGTTTGATCAATCTGTATGAGTGGAGTGATCAAACCGCTATGTGGAGATTTGGTCAAATAGCTATGACTATTTAATTCAATTAAATCAAACCGCTATGACCAAACAGCTACGTATATTTTATTTAACTTAATCAAACCGCTATGACCAAACAGCTACGAGTAGTTATTTGACTTAATCAAACCGCTACCATTTAAGAAAAAAAATCGAAATTGCGTTTGGAATTATTTTTTAATATTAAAAATAATCTTCATCAAACCGCTTCCTCATAGCGGTTTGCCTGCTCATAATAATATATTTATTAACATCAAACCGCTATCAGGCATATCTAAGCAAACCGCTATCAAGCATTTTCCATTAAACCGCTATCAAGAAAACTAGCAAACCGCTATAAAAAACGAATAGCAAACCTCTACCAACGTATAACAAGCAACATCATTCGATATCATTTTTATAACACTACGAGTCATGTCATTTGTGGGCTTCCAATACATTCCTAAGTGAAATTCATGATTTTATATGTACTTACACAATAGCACAACGTTTAGTTGACTTATCAAAAGTTCAAACACATATTTAAAAAATCTATCACTTTTGGACATTAAAGAGGATTGGGGACTAAATTGGATAAACAAACTACATCATCTTATCCTATTAAGCAAATCCAGTCAATCATACTACATTACAAAACACTCCATTGAAATTCGATAAAGAACGAGTTTATAAAATCATAATAGAACGCACAGATGTTTGTTCTTTATACATGAAAAGACATAGATCCATGATTACATGATCCTATCCGCACATAAACCCACCATGCAATATCAATCCAAACAAAAATTTAATTTGTCGATCATCCTAGGTCTAACACTAGAGATATTCTTTTCGATTGTTAGAGTGTTTCTAGAATCGATCCTTTACTTACATATAGGTGTAATGTTATAGAACAGATTTTTATCATTACCTTAGCAAGAAACAAACTCAAAATCATGATTTGAGGATGGCGAGATGTTGGTGGCGGTATGTTCTAGTATGTGTGTGTTTTTATGTTTGAGTAAAAAGTTGTGATTTGGACCATGTATCAAACGCGACCTTTTTAATAAAGGTTTGGGAATTGGCAGTTTGGGCTAGTGCTTTCTATGTTATTTTATTTTTGGTCAGTTTTCTAAGGTTGAATAATCTTGAAAGTTGACAGATTTAGTCCTTGTAGTTAATAAGATCTAGGAAACAAGTAGCAAATTGCACATAAGTCCCTAAACTTTCTAACTAATGACAATTTTGGCCCTTTGAGTTAAAATTAACTAACTCCCCTTCAAATTATAACCCCTTTCGAATAAAAACACCTTTCCGTTAATATGAAACCCTTTAGATGACATAAAATTTGAGACCACTCTCCTCCTCAAATAATGACCCGTTTTCTATTGAAAGAGCTGTAGTCATTGATTGAGTGTCAAGTTTTATGTATAAACATCTATATCTGACTTGATTTCAACAACCCATTTTTCCCCGTGTTCTGAACATAAATAATTTTGGTAGAATCCAATTAAGAAGACAACTATTTGGTTATAAAAAGGAAGACTTCTCTTTCGACTCAGAAATAATGCACTGAAACGTATAGTATTCCTTGGATGCACGAATATTAAGTAATCCGTGCCCGGGAAAAATTAATTACCCGTTGTTAGGAACAGCTGTCTGTTTGGCGACAAGATTTCCTCAATTTGAAAAGCGGGTTGCAGTCTGAAATAACTGCAAGCCAGAAAGACATGCTTTCAAACAGTTTGAACTTCTGCTCGACTTTATAAAGACCGTGTCATTAGTGAATGACATTTCTAGGTCTGTATAATGTATCAATTTTCTGAGACAATGTCTTGAAAAATATCTTTGTATTTTCTATTTTTGCTAATTTTATGGTTTTGGACCAGGTTTTATATTCTTGTATTTTTATTTTTTTTAAATATTGTATTAAGATTACTATGAAGCGACCATCGCTTTACTCATTACTCCCCGTCTTGAAGACGTTTAAGGGTTTTCGGGGACATACTTTTCATTCCAAGTCGCGGGAGTAGAAATTCGAACCGCTCTCTTGGAAATGCCTTAGTGAATATGTCCGCAAGCTGATAATCCATTGTCACAAAGTAAAGTTCAACCACGTTGTTCTCAACTTGTTCTCGTATGAAATGGTGGCGTATGTCGATGTGCTTGGACTGAGAATGTTGGATATTGTTGCAGCAGAGAGCAATAGCACTTCGGTTATCATAATACAGAGGTATCTTATGGAATGGAAAGCCGTAGTCTATTAGCTGTGATCTCATCCAAAGTATCTGTTCACAACATCCAGACATGGCAATGTATTCAGCCTCTGTGGTTGAGATAGCCATGCTTTTCTGCTTTTTTGAGGACCAGCTCCCTAGCTTATCTCCAAGAAATTATGCACTTCTCGACGTATTTCTCCTTGTATCTTGACACCCTACATAGTCAGCATCTGCATAGGCCGTTAGTGCCATATCGGTTTCCTCATATACTGTGTCTCCAGGTTAATGGTTACTTTGAAGATTACCAAAAGACCTGTTTAATTTCCTCAAGGTGCTTTTTTGGTATGCTTAGCCTGGTACCTAGCACACATGCACACGGCGAACACAAGGTCTGGTCTACTGGCAGTGAGGTACATTAGTGGAGTCGACCATACCTCAAAATCAAGTTTGGTCAACTGGAATCCCTAAGGGGCCATCTTCACTTTAAGCGATCCACCTTTGTGTTTCTATAGGATCATGAAGTATACTCATTCATATTTTATTAAAATCTCGTGAAGCATAGTCTAGATTGATTTATAAAGATGCCTTCGAGACTTTGAGAAATTTGTAAACCTAAGAAAAATGACTATATTGCCCTATCATTGGCATCTAAAATTTTGAAACTCATCTTGGAAGAAACGTGTCACATGCTTTTGGATCAGTCGAGGCAAATATAATATCATCTACCTAGATTTAACAAGAAGGATGTTTTCTATTTTCGGGTGAATAATGTTTGATCCACCACACCTCTTATAGAGAACTTTTATCCTAAAGAAACCTAGAATAAGGTGTTATTCACGCCCGCTTGGATCCTGCTTTAGGACATTAAATGAGCCTCTTCAGACGGATAGACGTGTTGTGGGGTGATCATGGATCAATGATACCCTTAGGTGGACTGCGTTGACCTTCTTCTTTTCAGCTTTGCCATATTGAGAAATAACAGTCTGAATCATCTGGTGATGTTCTGCTTTGTGGCGGCATTTGTAAGGAAGTTTGTATTAGCCTTATCCGTGCAACGGTGCATATGATTTCTCAATAGTCGATACACTCCTCTTGTCTATATCCCTTTGCTTAATACCGGTGCCTTGTTCTTCAAAACATCCAACAAACTATCATCAGCTTTACTTTGTAAATTTAATTGAGAGTGATTATCATAACACAGTTCTGGTTTCGAAACTAATTCGCATACTTGGTAAGTCGATCAATGTATGTATATTCGTCTTGCATAACTTCAGAACCTTGCAGGATTCATAACACATAGCAGGTGTCTTAAACATTTTTTGGTTTGAGACTTTTAACAGTACAGATATTATTAAGGCACACAAAGCATCTGTAGTAAACTATTTTTTTGTGGTTGATGGTCGAGAAGGGTACCAATTACATTATCCAGTGGGTGTTTTGGAACATTTTCCAAGATTAGAGTGTGTGGCTGTGAACAAACTTGTGTGGATTCAGAGAAATGATATCCCCAGATGATGACTGTCAGAAGTAGTTCTGAAAGCAAACACATTTACGAAGGGATCGTTTTTAGTTTGAGGAAACAGAGTGTCTTCGATATTGGGTCCAGCTGCAACACCTTGATGTGTGATAGGAGGTTGTACTATGGATGATGACACTAAATAGCTTGTTGACGGTGCATCTTGATCAATTATTGTAGAAGAAGGTGTACCGGCTGAAACATGGAATTGAACTGAGGGCAAAAAAGCAACTGCTTTCAAACACCTGGGGGTTCAAAGTATTCATCGAACATCGGTTGGAATAAAATCTCCATATCTTTATTAGTAGATAGTACATAAGGAGCTACAGGGACAGGATCTGGTAACGAGCCCTGAACTGATTTGTCTAGGCATCAACAAAATAGGCTCGGGTCCTGTACTGATGTGCACAGGAGCCATTAGCTCAGACAGCTCATCGAATTGTACGTGAATCAATTGTCCAATTTATTATGCGGGTTCTTTTGTTGGATTTCGATAACCCTTCCTGTTTGGTGTATAAAACTGACGAAAATTCAATTTCGGCTGTCTGGTCTTATTTTTTCTAAGGTTTTTTCTTACTGATCATTTGTTGCGGATACAATAGAGCACCAAAAACGCGAAGAAAATAAGAATCGTGCTTCATGTCTATGCATAGCTCTTATGGAGTTTTGTTTGACGAGTGTGATAAGGGATCGGTTTTGAGTGTTGCAGGGGACTGTTGCAACAACTTCTGCCATAGATACATCGGAGCTGAAAAATAACAGCATAGTCTTAGCTCAGCCTCTCCACAAAGACGTAAGGTTCTATCTTTTGCAAAGACGTTTTTTTGTAGAGGACAATCCAGAACTGATTTTTGGTGAAAAATTGCCGGACACTTTCATTATATTCGTCAGAAACCTGTTTAACAAATTATGTGCCAATTATCGGTATGGATGTATCTAAAAGGGTTTGTTGAGAACGGACTTGTATTTGCTTCAGAAATTGATGACGAACTCATGGGGTTTCATCTTTCGAATCTCAAAAACTTAACTATGTAATCTAGAATAGTCTCAATGATGGATTAAGGTTGTATTTTTCCCAATTATTTTTTTGCACTCGTATTGGTCCACATAAATCCATATGAAGGATATTAAGAACTTCCAAGTTGGTGTTTTTAGTTTTGGGTTTGTGTGAATATTTTTGGCTTTTTCCAAGTTGACAAGCCGAGCAAAGATGATCTTTCTCAAACTTCAGTCTAGGTAAGCCTCTTACCAAATCTTCAGAGAAAGATTCAGTGTTGGTACCGATGTTTAAGTGTTTAACGACTCGATGCCAAACCATGATTTCGTTCTTAAGGCCTTGAGAATTAAGCAGATATGAGAGGACTTCATCATGTCTTCAACAAAAATTGTGTATAGATTACTTCCACGATTTCCTTGGATTAAATTGACACCATTAACATCCCTGACATAACAAGAGTGTTTGCGGAACACGACTTCAAGATCTAAATCGCAAAATTGTCTGACAAAAAAAAAGATTGTGTCCCAGTCCTATACCCTAGAGATCACACTGTCACCAATCACGTAATCTCCATAACCCATGATAGCACCAAAATGGTCATTCCTGAATCTAACTGTCCCAATGAACTTTTTTACGAAATTCCTGAGCCGTAAGCGATCCTTGGTCATATGTTTTGAATACCTGAGTAGCAAGACACCACAGACGATTTGTTCGACATGCATTTAAAATAAGATGTGTATGGGAGAGTTTTGGTATGTTGGTTCCTTTAATTTTTTGGGTCTGTTGGTTAGCACAGACAGATGTTTCATCACCATATTGATTGAGGTGTGAGGACAATTGTAGTGGGAATTGTAGTGAAATTGCTTTTTCTTGTTTGAGTTTTTTATGCTGGTACCTTGGTTAATGGTTTTGAGAAGTGTTAATTAATCTCTCAAATTATTCAATTTTACTAGTATACTAACGCTTTAGGTTGTGTTGCAGGTACTCTTTAGATTCAGTAATCCTAGTTAATGAACTGTTCTCTAAAGTGAATTTTCCTACCAGTGGGATACCACTGTAATTCGACATTGGTAAACAACGTTCCAGTTGCCTGCACACTTGCTTAACCTGCTTGAACTCTCCAAACCTTGTTGACATTGGATTTCTTTAACAATTCTTCAAAGATCTACATACACCATTTATCGTGTTAAAAGACTTTAGCACATTTGTGACAAGTTTGGCAGACAGAAGTAGAATTTGAATTAAGTACAATACGCTTAAAGCTAATACTAGAAACAACACGATTATTTTATTTCACACTAGACTTATTATTCCTAGAATGGGCTTCTACTTTCTTCATGTCACTCTTAGCTGGCAAGGTCTTATCTTTCTTCGCTTTGACCCACTAGCTGCAGTGGCATCTTTTACTCCTATAGAAGGAATCATAGGTTCATTAGTCTTTTTCATTTTATGTTGCTCAACATGTGTGTGTGAGTTATTAGTTGAAGTTTCACCTGGTTCCATAAAAGTAACTCACTTTTTCTTATTTAAAGGGGCAGTAGCTATCTTTCTTAAAACCTCCTTTTATTTAAAATCTTTCTAAACAGGCACAATGGGACATATTCAAGCAATTCCTGAGAGTGTTTAGTGTAAAGGCAGGCAGATACAAGTGGGCTATCTAATGTTTTTTCAACCCTAGCCTCTTCAACAATCTCACAAAGACTTCCTATGCTTTCCTTAAGATGTTTAAGATACTCTAGATGAACCTCTCTATTGTTCCTACTTTTAGGGGGGATTAGTTCAACATCGATAGCATAGTGACGCATTTCTTTTTCACTTTCATCTGAGCCTTTAGGGTCTTAATTTACGTTAACAAAGAAGTTGTCTTTTCAATGGTTTTAGCACGAGTTACCTTGATTGAATCATACAATTCCTTGTAATGTTGCTTAACTTTTTCGTTTTCTACCCTAAATCGCTCATTTAGATCGTAAAGGGCATTGACTTTTGCATTTAAATATTTGTTTTGAGAATCTAATGCCTTAAAGTCAAGAATGGGGTATGCTTCACTATGTTTCTTTTGCAAGCGAGAATTTTCACTTTTAGTTCTCTAATTGTATTGCCTCGTCCTTTTGGAAGCTGTTTTTTAGGTGTCTCAATTTCAAAAAACTGACTCAAATGTAGGGAGCATACTAAGTATGGTCACTGATTTTTTGTTTCCAATAACGTTCTTTAAGTTGTTGGTTTCTTTAATTGATATTTAAGAGTTCCACCTCAAGTTGGAAAAGGGTTTTATCATTTCAATCGTGATTCATCATGTTGATCTTCTTTTCAGATCAGAATTTTTTGATTTCCAAGATTGGACAATACGTTTTTGAGCTGTGCAACGTAAAGCATCATGCATGTCAGAAAATCTAGATACAGTAAGCACATAATTTGTTGTAGTATAAAACACATCTTTGGACAAGCAATCAACAATTAGGTTCTCATTTTCAATAAGAAGGTTTTTCCGCTCAATTTCATCACACTTCTTATCCACAGCTATGTTGGATCCACATCAAGCTCCATTTGATCAAATGACTTATTTTATTTCTTAATTTCGTGTCGGCTCGAGCGCTTTTTAATTCCCTCAAAATGGTCTTTGATAGTTTTGAAAAATGGGATTACCTCGGTGAGATAACATGTCTTTGTTTGTTTAAAACCCCTTTCCCCCTTTAGTAAGACCCGTAGGTGTGATCCTCTTTTTACAAGTTTTATCAATTTTTGTTATAAGTAAGATGCACTTGAGAATAAAATATTTACTTTTTACATTGACTTTTTGTTGGAAGGACTTGAGGGAGACACAGCTTTGCTCGGTGTATTCGGGAGGATACACCGTTCATAGTTGTTGTATTGGTTTTGTAGATTTGGCATTCTCTTTGAGAGCTTTGGCTTCATTTTTGATGAAATGTCATTTGGACCACAAAATAACTGCTCGGGGTCAATTGTTTCTGAGGTATGAAATCGGCTAGATATTGTCTCTTTTGAGTATTATGTGGATACAATCTTAAACCTTCTTTTTCACACACTCTGGCCTTTTATTTTCTCATTACATTAGTTTCCTAGTATCTCTGCTATCTTGATGTGTCCTCTGAGTCATAAATAAGTATCGAGCTTTGGATATGTGCTTAAATACACATCCCTTTTTATTTTTAAACGAACCCTAAATGACCAAAAACGTACCAAAAATACATTGTATTTGTATGTTTTCATCTATATTGTGCAAGAAATGGATATCCGACAAAAGGACAAAAAATTAAGCAAAAAGGGACAAAACCAAGCACGGAATGGAAGAGCGTGAAAAAGACAAAGTTCAAATAATCAAATTCAAAAGTTCCTAAAGTCAATGTCAAGTCAACCCCGGACAAAGCCAAAGTCATGCGAAGCCAAAACGAAGAAACACTTAATGGGCCCACCCGTACCCATCTAATGGGTCGGGTCAGCCCATTAGTGTATTATGAAGACCAAAAGGCCCAATTCCTTTTCTATACCAAACCGGCCCAAAATCAAAATAAGTATAAGCCCAAAGTATACTTAACACTATTAGCCCTATAACCCTTTTTACTTAAAAACATTAAGTCATCCAAGGACTTAACTTGCAAACATACCATACACATTGAGGGACCATTTCTGTGAATCCCTAAACTTATACACACCACAAGGACGATGGTTGCAAACTAACCAAACAAATCATGAACCAAACTGCACAATTGCAAACTCATACCCTGCACCCTTATAACTCAAAATTCCTGCCAAAACCCCTATTCACCCATCACTCTCCTCACCTCGTTTACTGTTCACATCACAACAAAACCATCACTCTCTCCCTTAAACCCCCACCTTACTAGAAGTCAATTGCCATGTTGGCAATCCTTCAACTATCTTTATTGGATAAACACGATTCAAGGGGCAGATTGATAATTGGGGACCAAGATAAATTTCAAGGCGCTGAAATTTGATTTTGGCTTCTTACTAACACAACAAACACAGCTTAAATCTCTCAGGGATGAAGACATTTTGATGACCAACTTTTGAAGAGCTTTTAGGTATAAACTGGACTTGTGTTGTTTTTAACTCTTTTGTGTATTTTGTTAAGTCAAATTTTGTACCATCTTTAATACGCATTTTAATTACTTGTCATTTATTTTCATGTCATTTATATTATTGATTGTAAGTTTTTTGGTTAATGAAAATTTTAAGTTTTCTTTTTGTAAAATTCTGTCTTTGTATAATACTTGTTGATGTAGCTCTTTATATAGCTTTTGAGTCATTAAAAGCTTATATAAAAGTCTATTTTCATTTATGTCTTAAAAAACCAAAAATCACAAAAATTGTCAAAAGAACACTCTGGAGCAAGGATATATAATGGATGGCCTTGGGTTAGGCTTTTGGGGATGCTATAGGAAAGGTGTTTAAGCTGTTTGTGTGCTTATTTCTCTTTGCCAAAAGCTTTGGACCATTTGTGGTTTCCCATTTTCAATTTTGCTTATTTACTATTCATCTGCTTATTATTGCTTATTTCCTGCTTTTTCTTGCTTATTTATGTTCTTTATGCTTATTTGTCTTAGTTTATTGCTTATGTACCTTGTAGTCAAGTTGTTTCTTCAAAACTGCCTTAAATAGCCTTGTAACTGCTTATTGCTTATTTGCTTATTTTAGTACTTATTCTTGTTCTTTTTGTGCTTATTATTGCTTAATACTAGTTGCTTGTTATCTGTTTTTCATAAACTTTGCTTAAATCTTTGATAATCTGTCTAAAAATTGATTTTATAAAGTTAAGCGGTGTGTTTAGCGACAGTAGGTGAAAGTGGTCAAAACAGGTTTTAAACCATTTGGGTCACCTTGCAGACTTGGACAAGGACTTTATTTTAAAAGTTGTTTTATAATTGTTATTTTAAAAGTTTTAAGTCTTAAATGCTTGTTTTTAAGGTTTTTCTACTAGGTGATTAAAACTGTGTGAACAGCCTCTTTAATAAGCCCTTTTCATAGCTTATTTTAATTTTAAATTGATTTTTGTTTGCGATTTTTTAGAGTCCTCGGGATAAGCTTTAAGCCCATATAGCCCTCATAGCCATAAGGTTCCATCTTGGGCATAAAATTAAGCCCAACAGGTTGTCCATAGGCTGTTTGTTTAGCAGATTTTGGCCATTTTGCTTATTGCTTTTCTAAGCTTGCTTATTGTTTTCCTTTGCTTATATTGTTTGTTTTAAGATTGCTTTTTAGGGTAGGGACCATATCTATTTTGCTTTATTCTGTTTTTCATTAGCTTATTTTGCCTTAAAAATTCTCCCAGTTTAGCTTAATATATGCCTTAGTTAAAAAGCCAAATCTGTCAACTTAATTTGCTTTTTTCTGTGCTTATTTTTAAGTTATACAAAAGGTCACTTTTTTAAATTTGCTTATTTTTGTGTGTTTTTCAAGTGTGCAAAAAGAAAATTTTTAAAAAGTAAAAACGGGAAATTGGGAAGTTGAGGGTGAGCAAGGCTCGAACCCTTAACCTCAACCAACCTCTACCCGTTTCACACACACTCTACCGCTGCGCCCTTGGGACTTTTTCGTTATAGTCCCAAGTGGTTTGGTATTTAAGGGCTTTTTAGCAATTAAGCTTTTAAATCTATTTTTGCTTTTTAACACCTTATTGTGATAAGCTGTGTCGAACCAAAATAATCACTTCACTTCATAATTAAGAACAAGAAAAGTAGGAAAGAGATGATAAGAATTGTAGAGAGAGAAAGTAAGAGAGAATGAGGAAGTTTACTTGCAAAATGAAAGTTACAAATGACCAAACCCCCTCACTTTTCTTAAGGAGGTGTATATGTATCAAAACTAAAAGGCTTTCGTGCCTTTAGTAATTCTACGGGCTGGGCTTGTGATTACTTGGGATTTCGCCCGATATACGTGACCGGTTAGCTTACATTTAAGAGCCCGTTTACCCGTCTAGCCTATTACAACGTATATTAATTCAGGACGAGAGCTAATATAATTAATGAACAATCTTCCATTTGTTCGACTGTCAATTTTTTGAGGCGCTACATTCTCCCTGATGTGTGTTCATTATGACTCTCCTTGTAAGATCAGGGAGATTGCTTTTGTCATTAAGCTCTTTGATCTTTGTCTTTGTCAACGTTGTAGGCTGTTCCTTTATTGCGGTGGGGGTCGTGGGGGGGGATGTGTGATCTATGTTCTTGAGCTTTTGTTCTTTGTCTTTTGACTTTGTCTTTTCGTATCGAGATCTTTAAACTTTATCATTCCGATTGATCGTCTTTGTCGCCTTGCGTTCTTGTGTCTTGACCAATTGCTTCATACTTTACAATCACCTTGAATGCTTGCTAACAATCTCCCTTGATTAGGGACTTGATATCTTTGTAGGAAGATCTTGTATTCAGAGTTTGTTGCGGAAGTCTTTGTCTTTAATTCTTAAGCTTTCATGATTCTTGAAGATCTCTGATGATTAAATAGTATGTCTTTGTAGTTTGAGCATGAGCATTGTGGTAATGATACGACTTCAGCTGAATAAGGCATCACCATCTCATCTTTATGTATCCTGAAATAAAAAGTTAAACAAATTAAAGAGTTGTGGGACGAATATGGCTTTGTCATTCGTCCAGATGGGTTAGATTAACCTTTTGGTTCGTAGGACTGTTTTACATTTTAAATTGTATTGTACCTGTGTTCAAAGTAGATTCATAGAATATCCTTGACAGGGTTTCAAGCTCAAAGCGTAGGATCTTTTATCTCAGATGTATTTAGATTTACCATGCTATTCTAGTTCTTCATTACCAGAACGCTTCTCAAAGACAGACAAAACACGGTAAAGAGTGAATCAGATAGTTTAATATCTTTCTAATTAAGCATCAATTCATTTACTGGAATCCAAGTTTGATTGCAATTGATGCACCCTAGTTTCTTTCATTTGACATGTTAAGTCATATGGATCTCGCAGTCACTACCAAGAGCTTTGTTTGATGCTGGCTAAGCTGGATTTCCATCTTCATTGTGAGTACATATGTTATCACTCGGATGTTATGGCACAATCAAAGGATTAATGGTAGGACTAGATTGTTAACAGCGCTTTGTAAATAATTGGTGTTCAACTAAAGATGTTTGTAATGGAATGTGTCCTAATGAGATTATTTATAGATCTCTTGCTATAGACTCGATTATGTGTGTTTGGTTTTAGTAATCGGGGGCTGGAGCAGACTGTCCCACCTATTCAATATTCACTATCTCAGAGTGAGAAAGTCAATAGAAGTGTGTGTATCTCCGTGAAAAATAGACAAGTTTCTGTTGAGAGAAACCCGAAGGGCTGGGCGAGGGTTGTGCATGGCATCATGGGTCCATGATGACGTCTTTAATATCAGCAATCATCATTGTGATTGTGACAGATATGTATTGACCCGTTTTGCTAAGTTATGTGGTGGGCTACTTTCTTTAGACCTTTATCCATACATTTCTTTTAATTCTACACAAACCCTTCAATGCTTAGGCAGACGTCATTCAATAACACCGTGTTGTGATTGTTCCAGTGTTAGCTCAATTAGTCGGCATTATTCCCTTATATCATTCTAATCTCCAATCATACCTAAGGTCTGCTATTCTACTATGGTGTGTCTTGGGTAGGATCCCTCGCGTTCGTGTGGGATCATAGGACAAATACCATATCCTTACCACCTTTATGACTTGAGGAATCATCATGAAATATGATATTGTAGGGTAGAGATCGTAACCATAAAACCTTTTTCAAAGGAGTATCAAGCATTTGAGTCAATAAGATCAGTTATTTATTTCCTCAAGATCACATTTTAAGTACATTTCCTCCCTTGATTTTAAATACTATTCACTTAGTTTTGAAATACTTTGTGATTAAATTTGTCTTGAAATTCCATGGATAAAATTTTACTTAGCATGAATTATATGGACATTACTTGCTCCCTCGATTTTACATATGTGTTTGACACCAAATAAAACTAATGATACAAGTTGTAAAATGAATATAAAAATTAAGGGTTAGCATTGTTGTAGCACATAATTTTGAAAAGATTATGATTTATCTGAAATTCTGAAAAATTGTGCTTACCGCCTAATCATCTTAATATACGTTATCATCTATTTATTAGTCTTTAGTATTCCTTTGTTGTTATTAAGACCTTTTATAACGGTGGTGATTTCATATGAGTTGTCATGTTTATGAGGATCTAACAATCATTAAAACATTATTTTCAGAAAATTTCCCCTCAATCATTAAGCCCATTTAATAAACAATAACACCAAATGTAGAATAATTTGTATTTTAAAACATATGAGGGACGGAGTGTTGAACACACAATTTTAAAAGATTTTGAATTGTCATTGAGAAATTCTTGAAAAATTGTGTTCAACTTTTGAAAAACCACATGTTAGAAGACTTCTCTTCTAACGCCAAGGATAAGCGCACTTATGTGTACACTCTCCTTGTCACGTTAGGGTCTGGTGTTGCAATCTCAGTGTGAATTACAAGTCATACAAGATAAAATTTGAAATGACAGTTTTGATAAGACTTTTGAATACTCCTGTTCGATACTTCATTTAACGCCCGTGTTCGATGTTAATCAACATTCTAGTACGTAAATGTTATCGATATCCAAACGACATGTCAGAAGAATAATTTTTGAACATGTTTTATGATTTTTTTGATTTTGTATTTTCTTTGAACTTTTTTATTTTTGTATTTGGTTTATAAAAAATAATTTACAGTTGACTCTGCATTGTTATGTGGATGGGGAAATGTAATTCACTCTTGTCGTGATGTTGTTGTCTTGTCTGCTGGGGAACAACTTTTTGGAACCATCTTTGAACTTGACAGTTCATTGCTATGGTCGTGAATTCGTGTTTCTTAAATGTTATATGACAGAAGTCTATTGCTTATTCATTAGATGAAATTCCTTAAAGCCTGGTTTCTCAGATATCAGTCTTTTCGCAACCAAATCGGAGTCCTTTCCTTTGTAGGGGTTTTAAATGAGTACTTGCATGGTTATGTTAAGTGTACCTGCACTGACATCAAGAGTTTGTTTGCATTCATACTAGTTAGTGATATCGTCATTTAAACCATTTTGGGGTTCATTGTCAACCTTGGTTGTGCTAGATGTGAATATCTTTCCAGTAGGAACCCACCTAAGACCAACTGTCTTGAAACTTTTACCCGTTGGTTTCCACCTAAGACAAGATCTATAAGTCATTGTTTTCTCATGCACAACGGAAGTCTTTTTTATTGAAAACCTATGTCTTTTTAGGATATGTCTTTCTGGTTTCTTTGCAAAACTTGTTTGTGCTCGAGGGTATGTATCTTTTTGTTGTTCTTATTAGATGGAACCTTAGCACTGTGGGTTGACTTTTCATTCAGAATTTTTCGTTTCACATGAATCATGTATTGGCTCATTAAAGGACTCATTCTGAAATGTGTGAAACCGCAAAATGTTTTGGAGTCAGGAAAAACTCTAGAATTCCTTGAGTGATTCTGCTTTATGGCTTCAGTTTTGTTGTGACAACTTCTCTTAGTTTGCAGGCAATCCTAGATTTTTGGTTCTTGATCCTAGGTTTTGTTTGCTACAATTTGCCATGCTTTGTGATCTAGCAGAAAGCATCACACTAGGTTCTGAATTCCTACGCTTTCTTGTGTCTCTTTTCTTAGCTTGTCTAGGTTTGTGATTATGACCATGTCATTTGAGCTTATACCTAGATGAGCAGGTGCATCATGTGGAGGTTTTGCAATGCAGATTCTCTTTCCTTAGGCAAATAATGTGTAGGGATTGGTTTTGACAAATCGTTATTGAACATAACTTGGGAGGCAAACCGTTGCTTGATAAATTCTAGGGTCGTTTCAGACTAAACGCAGTCGGGTTGTCTAATAATGATGTTTATTCTACGTTGGTTGTAAAGCCGTTTTCAATAAGATTGATGATTTTGGACAAACTAGTATTCACACTATTTCTGTTTAATTTCTTAATTGTTTTTTTAAGCTGCAAATTGCAACCCTTTTTCCTAAAGTTGAGACTTTGAATTTTCATGATTTGCCAATCAATATATGTTGTGTGTTCGATGTTGTCTTAGACTCTCGTTGATCTTGATAGAATCAAACAGTTCTTTGTAATGCTTTTCAAAGTATATTTTCCTTAAGTAACTTAGCAACTTTATGTTTCTATTTGATGTATATCTTTATTTATTGTTTCAATTACGCATCTATGTCATGTTTAACTTGGCTTCATTACTTTTACTTTCGATACCCTTCTTTTAAAGCGTGTTTTTGATATTTAAGTTCAAGATTAAACACATGTGGCTTCCATTCTTGAGAAATCTTTTTGAAATTGGGCAACATATCTTTTTGAGACGGAATATTTTCTGATTTAAGAGATGGATTTGAGTGTTCAGTTGTCTGGTTTATCAGTTTAATGTAGAAGACAAAGGAAGGTGTCATGACTTGTACAGCGCAATTCTGGTAAACCTTCCTTCTTTTTTTAATTCAGGTTGCTCAGTATGCTGTTGTCAGTAGCAAAGATTTTGATATTCAGGCAGTTGTGTGTACCTTAGCACATTGGATTTCATTTATATGGGTCTGATTTCTGGCATCATCGAATGTGCCATCATTCCTGATCTGCTGCTTTTATTTGACTCTTTTAATGACTGTCCCACTGCTTTCGGTATCAGCCAAACTAGCTCTAATGCTCTACTCGAATTAACCTTTTCCTCTGTTGTCTGCATTTTTCTTTCAGCTCACACAGATTGCCATATCTCACTTTTATCGCAGTGCTCTTTCAATCACATCGTTTCTTTAAGATTCCATGTGTTGAGATAGTGTGTCACAGAATTCTGGAATCTCGTGTTACGAGTGTATTGTTGATAAGTAGTTGTGTAGTCATTACATCATATTCACTCATCGCATATTACATCGGTGACTTGATGAACTCTGAAAACTGGTCTCGAGTACTGTAAAAGCAGCCATGGATCCAATCTCTTGAAATTCTTCATTTGTCAGTTGTTTTTCTAGTTGGTCCTCACGTTAGAACTTATGCTGTGAAAGTCTTATTTCTTGGACAAAGAGTGTCGCAAATGAACGTTTAAATCCAGTCTCGGTTCGTGTTCCATTTAAGTTGGTGTTTGAAAGTAAGCTTGAGGTGTGAATGCAGTTGTCGAAATTAGATACCCATGCAACCCTTTTGCTCTGTCTTGAATTTGTGTGCATTTGTTGTTCTTCACGAATTCGAACTCGAGATAAAGTATCTTTCATTTCCATTTTACTAAAAAATTATGAAGAAAAATGATTGTAGGATCTTAAGTAGATTTGTTGTGATTGAAGTTGTGGTAAAAAGAAAGCAATAAACGTTCACGGGATTTTACAAGTCTATGATTAAAACCGAGAAAAATTGTGTCTTTCGCGGGATTTTACAAAATCAATAGAAAACCGTGAATGTTAATTGACATATTTCGCTTGAAACAGAGAAAATTGCATATTTCTTTGAAGATATTTGCATATTATGCTTAGTTGGAAAATTGCTCACATATCACTTGATCAATACATATTTCGCTCTTGAAAAAATGAAATGATGTTTCGCTTGGTCTATTGCAATTTAGCTTAGTTAAAACTATTGCTGAGCTCAATCTTGCATATTTCGCTTGATGTTGAACATGTTTCGCTTGGACTCAATACTGTATGTTTGTTGCTGGTTTAACTTTATTCTGCTTGTACTCATAATGAACATATTTCGCTTGAATTTCAAAAAGTTTGGTAGAGTTCATTTTTAGTTAATAGTAATATTTCGCTTGAACTTTCACCTGCATATTTCGCTTAAGCTAAACTTAATATTTCGCTAGGTGTCACTTTCGGGTGAGAGCACTTAAACTAACAAACAAAGTGTCCTTGTCTTTGTAGGCTAAAATTGTGCGATCTTAGTCTCCTTCTGTTTGACCGGTTATGACACGAAAGATAAGCAAAACTCGCAATTAAGCACGAAATAAGCTTGGAATAAGCCTAAAATAAGCCGAAATAAGCTCAAAAATAAGCAGCAAGAAATGCAAGGATTTGATTTGTTTGATGTTAAACAAGAAGGACGAATGTTTTGTGCAAGAACACGAAACAAATAACAATCAAGAATCTTAAAAAAATTGTGCCGTGAGCTTATTTGAGGAAATAAGCCACGAAAAGAAAAAATAAGCCACGAATTTAAGAGTTTATAATCACGAATCAAACACACGAAGGTGTAGAACAAGTGAAGTGAGAAGTAAATAAGCAAAACAAACCAATAAGCCCCCAAAAAATTATGACGTGAGCTTATATGAAGAAAATAAGCCACGAAAATCTTAATTTGAGCTTATTAAACCACAAAACAAACACAATCTACCCGAGGCTCTTGATGCTAAATGTCGGATCCAAAGAATCACTTCCACTTCATAATGATGAACAAGAAAGTAAGATTGGATGATGAGAAGAATTGTAGAGAGAGAAAGTAGAGAAGGAAAATAGAGAGAATTGGAAGTTTACTTGCAAAATGAAAGTTACTGTTGGGATTCTTGATTTGATGAGACAAAATGAATAAAAGAATAAAACAAAAGGATCAAAGTCGTCATTATAAAACTCTACAAGCTGGTGGATAAATATGAAGATTTGGTCAAATATTCTACAAGATAATGATTAGGAAACATATTAATGTGGTTTAATGTAATTTAAATAGTTTTATTTATCTATTTGATTTGATTTCCTTTGTAAGTCATGGATCTCACCCCTCCCCCCATATATAAAGAGATCATAGAAAATAGGTTTTAGATGATCCATCCATAGAAAACTAGAGCTTTTTCTCAATGAGAGGTCTAGATTGTTAGATAGCAAGTCGACTGATGAGAGGTCTAATGTACACCATAGTTTAGTTGTGTTAGCCCCAAATTATAGTTGGGGTAATAGGGAAATCGTTCAATGAAAAACCTTGTTCATAACTTTGATTGTGTTCTTTATTATTCCGCTGCGTGTTATCAATCATTGTTATTGCTCATCATAGATATATAAGATTTAATCAATCTTGAGCTTACAACGATTCATTAGACTTTCAAAATGTGGTATCAGAGCGGGTTGCTCTTGATATCTAGGATCTACAAGGTGTTATATGTCGAAGAACGAAGTAAAAACCCTAATTCGTGTTATGGTTTTTTATGTTCGTCACTTTCTATGGGCTGCTTTGGTAAATCGATGATAAATCGTTCGTTACCGTTGGATCAGCCGAATTTTAAACTGGACGTTATATACACATTTATAGGTACGGTATCTGTCCGGATGCGATCTTGATTGATCTTCAAATTAAAGATATGATTTTATAAAAAATGCTGTAGAAAGGTATTTTTAAAGGTTGTTGTATTTTCAAGAAAAACAATATATTTACCTTTTTGGGTTTTTCCGCATACCCTAGCTCCATTCCAAAACAGGAAAGTGTGTGTAACTGTGGATGAATGTGGCATATTAGGGTTTCTCATAAACCCTAATTCGGGCAGATTACATGATCACACGTACATGATCAAGCAACAACAGGTGTGTTCATGCAGCAGGAAGGATGATTTATGGTGATTTGTGTATTGTGGTACAAAGATGTAGCAGGTTGTGATTTGTTTTCATGGTCATGATTATATTAGCAGGTTAGAATTATGATTGGATATTGCTGGATGATATAGCAGGTATTAAAGATTTGTGCTATCGTATGTGTATATGATCTGGCTATGAATGGTTTGTGTATGATTTTGGAAAGCAGCAGCAGGAATTAAACCCAGATGATTAGGGTTTTTATTAGTATTTATTCTTCTTTGATTGAGCATAACCTTATGATACGTATGGTGTTATGTGCTTTGCCTGTTATTGAAGAGATTGGGAAGTCATGAACATGGTAAACAGCAGGTATTGATGTCGTAAGTTATTGGCACTATGGGATGTAATTTATTGAAGGAGATCGTGGTTTTACGATGGGCTTGCTAGTTCATATTGATTTTGGGCTGATTATAAGATTGATTGTCAAACGTTTTCACTTTTGTACTGGCATAATATTATTAGTACTGCTTGATATATTTTTAAGAGGTCAAGATTTGCAACAGTTTAGCAACTGATTAGTGACAGCAAAAAAGCGTGCACTTAATACTATTGAGAGGAAGGAGAATGCTAAGCAGTACACTTTAGTGACAAGCTTGTGACAGTTTCAGCAACGGTTCAGCAACAGTTAAATGTGTCACTAACAGAATGGGAGGAAGGAGTCAAGTAATTTGTGACAATTTAGCTACGAATTTGTAACAGAAAAAGGGTCGCTAAATGGCAGTTTTGTTAATACCGCTTTTTGAAGCAGTTTGTACCGTTAGTAGACTTTTTGTACCGCTAGCTTTATCAAATAGGGAAAACTCACACTTACCCCCCCCCCCCCACCCCCCCCCCCCCCCCCCCCCCTGTTTTGGATCTCGGTTAGATGTTTGATATTATGGCTCGTTGCTTTGGGGTTTATTATGAAGAAAATTTGTTATAGATTAGGGATGTTGTAAGTTGATTTTCATGATGCGTGTCTTATCATATATTGAATTGTTTCAATTCACTTTAAATATATAATTGTTCGTTCTTAATTGGTGTTGACGAAGACTTGATGAATCTTGCAAAGGTGTACGATCTACTTATGATTCTATTCTACATACATTTTCTATCACTTTAAGGAGTTACTTTATTGTGGTTCGTGTCTCGTATAGAAGATGAGGATTTGTCAAGAGATTGCGAATCTAGGTGTATGTTGATGACATCATCTTTGGATCTACAAAGAAGTCTTTATGTGTTGAGTTTGAGCAGATGAAGCACAAGAGATTCCAGATGAGTTCTTGGGGGAGCTCACTTTCTTCTTAGGGTTACAAGTAAAGCAGAGAGATGATGGAATCTTCATCAGCCAAGACAAGTATGTGGCTGATATATTTAAGAAGTTTGATTTTTTCACAATGAAGACAGCAAGCACTCCAATTGAGACTAACAAGGCATTACTCAAGGATGAAGAAGCTAAGAATGTGGATGTTCATCTATACAGATCAATGATTGGATCATTGATGTACTTGACAGCTTCTAGGCCTGACATAATATTTGCTGTTTATGCTTGTGCAAGGTTCCAAGTTACTTCTAAAGTCTTACATCTTCATGGTGTGAAAAGGATCTTTAGATACTTGAAAGGTTAATTTATGTTGGGATTCTAGATTTGATAAGACAAAATGAATAAAAAATGAAACAAAAGGACTAAAATTGTAACTAAGGAAATCTTCAAGCTGGTGGAGAATATGAAGATAAAGATAAGGATTTTGAAGATATCAGAAGATCTCCTTATAATGATAAAGATACAAAAGATATTAGAAGATATTCTTAAATGTTTTAAATATATTGTTTGTTCTTATCTTCTGTTGTAAGCCTTAATATTTCTCTATATAAAGAGAATCATAGGCGTGTGGTTTAGAGATCCATAGAAAACTAGAGCTCTCCTAATGAGAGTCTAGATAGTTAGATAGCAAGTCGACTGATAAGAGTTGAATAGTATACCATAGTTAGTTGATGTAGCCCCAAATTATAGTTGGGGTAATAGGGAAACGTTCAATAAAGAAAACATTATGATAACTTTGATTGTGTTCTTTATTATTCCACTGTGTGTTATCAATCATTGTTATTGTTCATCCTAGATATATAAGATCTAATCAATCTTGAGCTATAAACGATCTTATCAGAAATCAAGTGGGGTGATAACATCAAATAAAGTCACTTTTATAACATCATTTATTCAATGAAAATTGCCCATTTGATATATTTATTGCACGAATTGGAACTTAATCTGTTATATTAGTTATTTGCAGTAATTATGGAGCAATTGGTGAATATTAGCTAAAAGGCGCACATTTTGAAGCTTAAACGAAGAAAATCAAGAAACCTACGATCTGACATTCAATACGCTGTATCCATCAAGAAGATACGGCGTATCTGCGCCTAAACTTCACATGAAACCACGAAGACACTATCATCTATACGTCGTATTCAGAATGCATCATACACTGTATCCATGAAGATATACTCGAAAAACATTTTGGAAGATAACAAACGTGGTCCTTACTCTAAGGAAACTCCAATACGCCGTATCGACCTCAACAGATACGGCGTATCAACTTAATTCCAGCAGCTATATATACAAAACCCTAAACATGACTTTAAGGTGTGCTTAACCATATTTTCGAAACCCTAATCACAGAGGACAATTTTCATAGGCTGAGAAGAGAAGATAAGGTCAAGCAATGCTCTTAATAAAAAAGGAAACACCGTGTAATTCCCTTATACTCTAAATACGCGTTCGATTGTTGGTATCATTCATTAACTTAGTTAGTTTACCTTAATCGTTCTTCTATGACATTTGTATCTGTAATTACAATGGTTATCGGCTAATACCTTTAGGTACTAGCCATGTTTATGAAGATTTAACGTTTGGTTTTGTTTATATCGATTGCCTTTTATTTGCTTGTGTGCTGGCTTATGTTTATCAAGTTATACTCGCTTATGTGCTAAAGTATGCGACCTATCATTCAACTGGGTCTAGGAATACAAATAAAGAGTTAGCTAGATACTGGGATAGCTCTCCATATCTGCAATCTAAATATCTAAAATAATAGGATCACAAATTAATGTGTTGTGCTGCCCTTTAAGGTTTAGTGAACAAGTTGGACTAGGGGGTGACCTAGGATCAACAAATAATGTTTTGATTCCTTGAAGGATGGATTGGAGCTAGTGGACTACCAGTATATAGAAGGTCGTTAAGCAGTAAGTTAGTAAAGTCTTCGTGAGCTAGTCGTTATAGGTGTGTATGTATGGTCTTTGTCACCTTTTCTGGAATATTGGTATCAATAGAGATTAAAAGAGTAATCAAACCCTTTCAACCTTCAAAAATAAAACCCAATTTACCTTTATAGAATTGTTACTCCTTAACTTTAGTGGTGGAGATGTGTATCCTTGCCAAGCCTATGATAGAATACTTGTCACGATCGAGAAATTGAGCGAATTAGTTACATGTTACCACATAGATTAGACAAGTGATTTGAGTGTTTTCATTTTCCTATTTCGTGAGGTGTTTGGTTGTGTGCTAGTAATCTAACAAGAAAAATGCTTAACAGAAAAGATTCTAAACTTAGGTTAGGATACATTTTTACAAAACTTTCTAAAGTATACTTGAGGAAAAGTAGGATTCAAATCGGGGAATATTTGAATTCACCAAATAACATCACTTTTATAGCATCATTTATTCCATGTTAATTACCCATTTGATATAATTATTGCATGAATTGGTACTTAATCTGTTATATTAGTTATTTGTAGTAATTATGGAGCAATTGGTGAAGATTAGCTAAAAGGCGCACATTTTAAAGCTTAAACGAAAAATCAAGAAACCTACTGATCTGACATTCAATACGCCGTATCCATCAAGAAGATACGGTGTATATGCGGCTAAACTTCACAAGAAACCATGAAGACACAATCATATATACGACATATTCAGAATGCATCATACGCCGTATGAAAGAAGATATACTAGAAGAACATTCTGGAAGATGAAAAACGTGGTCCCTACTCCAAGGAAACCCTGATACGCCATATCAACCTCAACGGATACGGCGTATCGACTTAATTCCAGCAGCTATAAATACAAAACCCTAAATACGACTTTAGGGTATGCTTAACCATATTTTCGAAACCCTAATCACAAAGGACGATTTTTAAAGGCTTAGAAGAGCAGAGAAGGTCAAGCAAAGTTCTTAATCACACAGGAAACACCGTGTAATTCCCTTATACTCTAAATACTTGTTTGGTTGTTGGTATCATTCATTAACTTGGTTAGTTTACCTTAATCGTTCGTCTATGACATTTGTATCTGTAATTACAATGGTTATCGGCTAATACATTTAGGTATTAACCATGTTTATGAAGATTAATGTTTGGTTTTGTTTATATTGATTGCCTCTTATTTACTTGTGTGTTGGCATATGTTTATCAATTTATACTCGCTTATGTGCTTAAGTATGCGGCCTATCACTCAACTGGGTCTAGGAATACAAATAAAGAGTTAGATAGATACCGAGATAGCTCTCCATATCTGCAATCTAAATATCTGGAATAATAGGATCACAAATTAATGTGTTGTCCTGACCTTTAAGG
>BQNB010057219.1:0-38311 GCA_026074375.1 Tanacetum coccineum | reverse complement strand
TAAGTGCGCCGGTTTTATTACCAAGTGCGGTGCACTTGTCAGCATGTTTAATGCAAGGCATTTATTAGGGATGTGCGGCACACTTTATCCAAGTGCGACGCACTTTATGTGTCAATTACTAAAAAATTATAAATGGTGCAACTTTTGAGTTGCCCAATCATCACTATAAAATGGAGCACGATTTGGAGGTGAAAGATATCACTCACAACAACAACAACAACAACAACAACAATCAGTTCAATAAACACTTTCAATCATTCTCCAAGAATTGGAGTAAGTTCTTAGGAAGATTTGAAGGGTAAAACCTTTATCTTCATCTTTTCTGGGTAAAAGAGCAAGTAAAGTTCCGTTATTTCAGAAGTTAGAGGTGCTAGACATCAGTTATATCTTTGTTCTAAGAAGAAATTGTTAGATTGGATCTTTGTTCTTGAAATTTGGTAAAGAAACATGTTTCCATCTTTTTATAAAATGAATTTTGGATCTATCTTACTTGTTAAATGTATTGCTATTATGATTGTTGAGTAGTTTAACATGTTTGGTTAGGAACTATATGGATATTATGGATCAAACTTGACTATTTGAATAAACTTTTGACATAAATAATATGAGCTTGTTGTTTTTGGACTTAGATTCTTTAATTTTCGTTTGATCACCATTCGTTACAGATATAGGTCGAAAGACTTCGAATTGAATGGTTCATTTCCAAGTTGTTTGTCTATGACAACTAGACCTTAGCCTTGTGAGGATTGGCTAAGGAAACGAACATTAAACCAAGTACAAAAAGGTTTAACGCTAAACCGCATGTCTAACAAACTTGGTGTAACAAGCTTATATTAGTCATCATCAAACGTGGATCACACTTAAAGCATTTTCATGATTAAAAATAAAGGTCGAAAGGATTTTTCATTATGAATAATAGACGATCTTTTTAAGCAACTAAACATTCTTAAATTGATTATAACTACATCCGTGAATCATTCATCTACTTAAGTTTATCTATAATATTTCTTGTTTCTTAACCAAACATGCCTTTTAATTGAATTAGACCATTAACTTTAGACCCGTGACAATCTACAAGATAATCTTTTTTTTCATAATATTATCGACTTTATCTTAGAATTTCCAATCTCCTGTGGAACGACCTAACTTACCTACAACACTATATTACAAACGAGGGTTATACTTTACCCATGTGTTTCCATATAATTGTTCGGTATTTTCAGTCTTATAAATTTAAAGATTTTGAAACACATCAGGATACTACTCCAAGATACAAGAATGACAATCAAATTAGACAGTTTGGGAATCAGAGGACAATGACTGTTGCTGGGGCTAGGGAGACTGTAGGTGGTCAAGTAGTGCAGTAGTCTGGGATACAATGTTTCAACTGCAAGGAATTTGGTCATTTTGCTAAGGAATGCAGAAAACCAAAAAGGGTTAAAGACTCTATGTATCACAAGGAAAAGATGTTGTTGTGCAAACAAGCTGAGAAAGGTGTTCAACTACAAGCAGAGCAATCTGATTAGCTAGCAGACACAGATGAAGAGGTTGATGAACAAGAATTAGAAGCACGTTACAGCTATATGGCAAAGATTCAGGAAGTTCCTACAACAGACTTAGGCACTAATTCTGAGCCATTGGAACAGGTATAATACGATACTGGATATAATGTGTTTGCCAATGAAATACAACATTCTGAGCAATCTGAATCCATTAGTAACACATGTATAGTGGAAACGGGTGATACAGTGTTTCAACTGCAAGGAATTTGGTCATTTTGCTAAGGAATGCAGAAAACCAAAAAGGGTTAAAGACTCCACGTATCACAAGGAAAAGATGTTTATGTGCAAACAAGTTGAGAAAGGTGTTCCACTACAAGCAGAGCAATCTGATTGGCTAGCATACACGGATGAAGAGATTGATGAACAAGAATTGGAAGCACATTACATGATGGTTCCAATAATTATTCATCTCACAAGAATGATTGAGGTTTAAAGATCAAGAGAAAAATTGGAAAGAAAAATAATGAAGAATGATTAAACTTACAAGAGATATGAGTTGACTGTACAGATTGACTTATTAAGAAAATTAAAAAATAAGTTAAATGTAAAACTCTAGGGACTATTAGCTCAAAAAGAAAAAAAAAACCATTGACATAAAAGAAGTTTAAAAACTTAAAGCTATGGAAATATTGGTTGTCCAAGGAAAAACACGATGAGTTAGTCTAAATGAGTCTTTAACAAAGTCACATTATGAAGGTCTTGTCAAAGAGAAAACAAAGGTAATAACGGATTTGAAACTTAAGGATGAAAAAGATATTGACAAAATGATTTCAGTGGAAAAGAAATTAAAGTGTTTGAATGAAATTGTTTACAAAAGGAATCAATCAATTCAAACCATTCATATGTTAGCACCCAAATGCCCAACATTTAATGGAAGACCTACCTTTGCAAATCCTATGTACCTCAAAAAGGCTCAATATGAGAAACCATGTTTGTATGAGATCCCACATGACCAATCTGATCCTACAAACAGACTCGTCCCCGATAGGGAAGAGACTCTGACTCTTAAAAGAGAGAGTCGATCAAAATTAAATAAAGACTTAGTGCGACCTTATGACTACACAAAACTAAATAGTCTTTAAGAAATTTTCAAGCCCCTGACACAGGAATATCTTATGTAGTTAGCACATGCAAATGAAGTAAGGAGAAAATGTGGAGAAAATCTTTTGTGAAAACAAACCCAAATATTTTCAAAAGCATTGATTTCTTACCTGTTTCAAAATCAATAAGCAAAAGTAGACAAGCATATAATGTCATGACGAATAACATAAATCATTTTAGAGAACTTGTCGATCAAGCTTGGGTAAAACATTCAAAAGATCATTTTCGTGCACCAACTGCTCATGATATGGAAATCCTAATTAAGACATGTTTGATGCCTCTTGCCCTTAAGACACAGAATGATAGTTTCGCATTTGTTCATGAACTTAAGCAAGAAATGCATGCTGATTTAAAGTACGTTGAATCCCTTGAAAAATAAATTAACAAACTTGAATATGAAAAAGCAAAATGCTCTTGCAAGAATGTGTTATGTTATGTGTTCTTATTTGCATTCGTTATCTGATTTAGATGCGTACACTGAATTGCAATGCTTATATCTTTATAAAGTCAAAGAATGTGAATGTCTTGCACAAAAGCTTTCGAAACAAAACTGAATTTGTTAGTAAAGATAGTTTTATACTGAGCTTTTACGAAGTTTGTAAAAGTAGAAATACACTCGATTCTCTGGAAATCGCTTTACAACAATTTGTCAGAACAAATGAAAAATGACACCGTTTGCGATGAAAAAGCATCACTATTTGTCTCAAAGAACGTGAATAACTATTTGAAAATAAACAATATTTGAAAGCTCAATTGCAAGACAAGAACATTGCCATATGTGAGTTAAAGAAACTCATCGAGAAATGCAAAGGAAATACAAAACAAGATTTGGAAAGTTAAAATAAAACCAATTGTTGTTCGACAACAACTGTTGCAAGGTTCCAAAACCATCAGTTTTAGTAAACGCTCCTTTTTAGATTCTTTGAGAGAAAAAACATTTCTCAAAGACAAAGTCGGGTTTCCAAAAACTATTGTGTCAAGAAGGTTATCAAAAACATTCACTACACATAATTTGCCTCAAAGAGCAAGGAAAGCTGTAAGAAACACAAATGTGATTAAACCATGCATGTATCGATTTGACAACTGGACAACACAAACTAGAGCACCACAGTTTCCTCAGACCTTTATGAATACTAATCATCGCATGTCCACATCTACAGAGTAATCCAGAAACTAATGTTAGCAGACCACAGCTTAAGAGCATCGAATGAATAGTAAGGTGTGCCAAAACACTAGTCAAGTGAGTTTAGAAGATCTGAAGTAGATGACCACCATAGGATCTTCTAGTATTTCTATTCAATCACAGTCTTATAACTGTGTCAATGACAGTTTAAAATCCAGAACTTCGAATGTTAATGCTATTTGTGCTACTTGTGGAAAATGTGTGTTTAATTCGAATCATGATGCTTGTGTTTCTAAATATTTGAATGACGTGAATGCTAGAACTAAGAAGTCTAAATTAATGCTTATTAGTACTAGAAAAACCCAAAAGTCAAGCAAACAAATCTGTTGCAACACACCCTAAGAAAACAGTTGCATCAAAATTCAATGTCCAGAATTCCAAGAGTTACTATAGGATGCTGTATGAGAAATATAAGGCTATGGAACATAGTGGGATAGAACAAACCAGTTGCCCATCAGGATAAAAATGGGTTCCTAAGACAAAAATGAAGTGGGTGCCTAAAGTTAGGAATGAAACTGTGAAAAAAATAGTTAGTTTTGCCATAGATAATGTATCTAGGATAACTAATGTCTTGAAACTCACAAATACTTTAGGATCCAATTTGTCAAATATTCCATCATCCTCTAATTCTCTTGCAGATTGTTCAACTCATCCTATTCATTGTTGACTCTGGATGTACAAAACACATGACGAGCAATCTCACTGTTGTGCAATTTTGTTGAAAAATATCTGGGTACCGTTTAATTTTGGAAATGATAAATTTTCTCCAATCCTTGGTTATCATGATTTGGTTTAAGGAAATATCATGATCAACAAGTTTTATTATGTCGAAGGTCTCAATCAATCTCTTCTCGCTTGGTTAATTTTGTGATGCGGATTTGGAGGTTGCTTTCTGGAAATCTACATGTTTTGTTAGAGATCTTCAGGGAAACGATTTACTCGTCGGTATCATTGATCTGATCTCTATAAATTTTATCTTCAAGAAACGGACTTCATCAACTCCAACTGTCTCAAGGCTAAAGCCTCACCAAATCATGCATGGTTATGGCATCACGAAAGACCTTTATCATCTTAACTTCGATTACATCAACTTGCTTTCAAAGAAGGATGTCGTGATTGATCTACCAAAACTTAAATATGTTAAGGATCAACTATGTTCCTCTTGTGAAGTGAGTAAAGAAAAAAGAAGTTCATTCAAGACAAATAAACTATTACATGTTAAAATGACGGTTTAAATTTGCTTCATATCGGACGTATGTGGTTCAATGCGGGTTGCTAGCATCAATGGGAAGAAATATAGTCTTGTAATTGTAGACGACTACTCTAGATACACTTGGACTCTTCCAAAAGTTTTAAAAGATTTTCTCCCGATGATCCAAAGAAATATTTAAGCCCTAGTAATTTCTCTTCGAACTGACAAAGGCACATAGTTCTTAAACAAGACACTCTATGCATTCTTCAAAGAAGAAGGAATTGAGCATCAAACTTCTACTCGTCAAACACCTGAACAGAAAGGCGTTGTCGAAAGACGAAACTGTACTCTGGTTGAGGCTGGTCGAACGATGCTTTTAGCTTCTAAACTTCCTTGGTTCTTTTGGTCTGAAGCAATTGCAACCACATGCTATACTCAAAACAGATCTATTATCATCATCCCAACACATGAGAAAACGGCATATCACATCATCAATGACAGGAAACCTTCAATTAAACACCTTCACATTTTTGGTTGCACTTGTTACCTAACCAAAGATGGTGAAAATCTAGATAAGATGAAAGAAAAAGGGGATCCGTGCATTCTGGTGGGATCTAATCCTTATACTAACTATGAGCTAAGACTTGTTACAACTTTGGAAGTGACCGACACTTTTCGTGTTTCCAACACTCTACTCGGTCAAATGGATACAGAGTTTACAACAAGAGAACAAGATTAATAGTTGAATCCATACATATCAGATTTGATGAGATCAAAAAGATGTCTGTTGCTAATGACACTTCAGGCCTCATTCGGCGTCAGACTATGACAACTCTGGCCCCGACCCACAACTACAAAATGTTTCTCCTTTAGCAGATATAACTGTTCCATCACAACAAGAGTTGGATCTTCTATTTGGTCCTTTGTACGATGAATTTTTCAATGCGGGTACTTTACGTGTCAACAAGTCTTCTTTTCCCACCGACAATTCTGCTCAACAAGACACACTACCTTCAATGAATATTCACCCTACAACAAAACCATCAACTCCAACACATGTCAATGCTAAAGAAAACAATAATGATCAAGCAAAATTTACCAATCCTTTTGTACACCGGTACAAGAAGTTGCTGAGTCTTCCTCACGCAATATTAGTAATTCAAATATGCATACCTTTAATCAACCTCAAGATTTCGAATACCGATGGACAAAAGATCACCTGCTAGAACAAGTTCATGGAAATCCATCCAAGCCAGTACAAACAAGACGACAACTTGCAACCGATCCTGAAATGTGTATGTTCGCACTCACCGTGAGTATTGTTGAACCAAAAACCATTAAGGAGGCAATGGCTGATTCTGCATGGATAGAAGCAAAGCAGGAAGAGCTTTATCAGTTTGACAGACTTTAAGTCTGGGGACTCGTTGACAAACCCTTTGGCAAGAACGTAATCAAGCTAAAGTGGTTATGAAAAAAAAGGATGAAGACCAAACTGTAATTCGCAATAAAGCATCACTTGTAGCTAAAGGTTATGCTCAGGAAGAGGGTACTGATTTTGAAGAATCATTTGCTCCAGTTGCTCGCTTGGAAGCTGTTTGGATTTTCGTCGCATATGCTGCATACAAGTCTTTTCTAATTTATCAGATGGACGTGAAAACGACATTCCTTAATGGTCTACTGAAGGAGGAGGTTTATGTTGCACAACCGAACAGATTTGTTGATCCTGATCATCCAGACAAAGTTTATCGACTAAGGAAAGCTCTATATGGATTGAAACAAGCTCCGAGAGCCTGGTATGATGAACTATTAAATTTCCTGATATCCAAAAGTTTTACTAAAGGTACCATTGACTCGACTCTATTCACGATAAGATACGGGGAGGACATTCTACTTGTGCAAACTTACATTGATGACATTATTTTCGGGTCTACAAACCCTAAATTTTCTAAACGATTTGAAAAATTAATGCACAGTAGATTTAAGATGTCCTTAATGAGGGAAATGAAATTCTTTTTAGGACTTCAGATCCACCAATCCCTACGCAATATCTTTATCAATCAGGCCAAGTACGCTTTAGAAATACTTAAAAAACATGGTATGGAAAAAGGACAAAGCATTGGTACACTAATGACATAAAATAACGTCTATTTTATAGCATCGTTTATCCCATGTTATTAACCCATTTTGTATAGTTATTGCAAAGAATAGTTACTTAATCGTTTATATTTGAGAATTGCAGTAATTATGGAGAACTTGGTGAAGATTAGCTAAAAGGCACGCATTTTGGAGCATAAACGAAGAGTTCAAGAAAGTCTACTAATCCGATAGCAAATACGCCGTATTATTCTAGACCTATACGACGTATCCAAGACTTTGACGAATCAAAAGACATTCTGACCTTTAGACATACGTCAAATCACATCAACGCTACCGTATCAAATACTGTCAATGAGAGAAGAATTAAATTAGGGTTTTACATCATATCCCGTATCCATCATTAAGATACTGTTATCTGTGCTGCAAATCACCATAGACCACAAAAGATTAATGACAATACGTGAATCCAGAAGACTCCATACGCCGTATTCAAGATATGGAATGCAATATAATATTCTGGAAATATCTAGAAGTGGTCCCTAACTCACAAAAAATCCCAAATCCTTATCAATCCCATTAGATTCCTGTATTGAACCTCCGACTAGACTTATAAATAGAAAACTCAAAAATGAGTTTTAAGTGTGCAAATGCATATTCTCGATACCTAAACCACAAAAGTCGATTTTAGAAGAGAAAAAGAGCAGAAGAGGTCGAGCAACGTATTCAATTCCATAGGAGACATCATGTAATTCCATATACTTTAGTAATCGTTTAGTTTTTGGTATCATTCGTTAACTCGGTTAGTTTACCTTGGCTAAATTATTACTCTTGTATTTATTATGACGTTTGAAGGCTAATACTTTCGAGTATTATCCATTATTATGAAGATCTGAATGTTTGGTATTTGTTTATATTGATTTCTTGATTTATCGTTGTATGCTTGTTTATGTTTATCTATTTATACTTGTTTACGCGCTTTTTGTATGCGACCTATTATTCAACTGGATCTAGCTAAGCGGACCAAGCAGATCTAGAGTCCGGGATTGTTCTCCATATAGTAATTTATACACCTAGAATAATAGTTACACAAATATTGTCCTTCTAAGTCTGTGTCTAGGATACGCTTCGGGCTTTACTAGTTAATTGGATATTGCCAATGGTTTATTAATCGTGTTGACTAGCAGGTGACCTAGATAATTCAACAAATTACGTTCTGATTCCATTGGATAGTTGGACAAGTGGACTACTAGTGTATAGATTGCCATTAAACGGTAAGTGGGTAACGTCTCTATGAGCTAGGGTTTAACAAGATCACCATTGCTTTAATCTCTAAGATAGTTTATAATCAACAAATAATGATGCTTTATGCGGATTTTTTAGTTGTGACAGAATTAACGTGTCTAGGTCTTAGGATGATGTAACGCCTAAGTCTTAAGAATGATATGCCACCTCGAGAGAAGAAATCATTGCACTAAATAAACAAACCAACGTTCTAATAGGATTAATAATGGTTAATATAGTTTTCTTATATAAGGTTCGACCACTCTTTTATCTTTTATTAATTAGCTTGCGTGGGTAACAGTTTCTTGAATTGATTGTAGTCACCAACCAAACTGTGCCAGTCTCTTAGGCTAAAAACCCCCCATTTTCCATTAGAATTAGGATTTAGACTGACATAGGCTTAACATAGGATTAGAATAAAATTAACATACACTAGATAACCAAGATATTAATTAAATTGCTATATTTAACATCGCTCTCAGTGATCGACACTCTACTTACCACAAAACTACTACCGATTGGGTACACTGCCCGTTAAAGTGTTGTTTTTTGTTGAGTCGGCAAAATATAAATTTAAAACTTGAATCATATAAAAAACAACCCCACAACAACACATCAATGCTTAATGATTGGGAAAAGCGAGCAATTACGAAAGAAAAGAGCAATAGTGCACATGGGAGTAGCAAAGATACGTAAGGCTCATAAAGTGAATACAATGCTCGTGCTTCACCAAATTACAAGGCCAAGATTAAGATGCGAACTTCATCAACGACGGTCTTCATCTTTGCTACGTTTGTAATTTTATTTGCTTTCTGAAAAAAAATTTATCATCAAAAAGGGAGAGATTGTTGGTGCAACATTGACTAGGATGTCCTTTATGTTTTAACAATGACAAATAAACGTTCGTAAAACATAAAATAACAAACGATAGCCAAAATCCAAAAAACAAATTCGGGGATCTGGCATAATGGGCACGCGTCAACGCGTGGCCAACGCGCCACTCGCGAACTTCGTTTTATAGATTTTGCAATTGTCGGCTTTCCTCTTACCCGACATATGTGAAAACTTCAATAAAGGTATATACATGATATTTGAGCATTTGGGAACACTCAAAATGAGGTTTAGACTTAGAGAGGAGCAAAAACGAATCCTCTTGTTTTTCTATAAAAACGCCAACTCAAACCTTTTATCAAACGCCTCTAGCCAAGGCCAAGACTTCTTTCTAAACCTAGTATTATCATGTTTTCAACATACCAACAAGCAAAAGTATTCATTTGACCTTAATCCGGATTTATGTTATTCCTAATCACGTAACGGGTGTTACTCCCTTGTTGGTCAAACTAAGTCAAAGGTCAGTTTACGTAAACGCATCCTTTTTTCGTTATGGGATATGCTTTACTTGAGATGCAAAACACTTAGCTTGTTTGCATCAAGATGATTAGTGATCAAATCCATTGTTGATAATCATTATTTGAAATTGACTAATTGAGTTTGTGGTATTTGGAAGTTAATTATACTTTGACTTTTCTCACTTTCTTACCCATAAATGTTTTTACAAACTCACATGTATTCCTCACATGTACAAGTCCACACTTCTATAACCCACTCTTCCTAATCATTTGTTTATGTTGATCCCTTTTGAACAGATCTTACTTAGCTTGTTAAAGCTTAGTTATGTTGGATAGATCCAAAACAACTATTATAGAAACTAAGATTGAGAATATCACAAACTATGCGGAATCTAGTTTGCAATACTAAGAAGAACAATGAAACAGTAAAACAAGATCTTGTTAAACTTTCAATATATTGAACACAATCAAAGTTACAGAATAACCTTGAAACTATGAATACTAACTATGAGAAATGACTTCTAGATCTATATGAAAACCTGATATCTAGATCTATGCCATAGGGTTCCTTTTATAGACCAAGGAAACCCTAATGGGCTTACAAAACGTGTCAAGTAATCAATGCATATCTATTCCTAATATATCTCATGCATATCACTCTAGCAGTACTAACTATATAACTAACAATACTAACTATTATAACTAACAGTACTAATAAACTAACAGTACTAACACTTTGTACTGGCAGCACTAACTATTACACTAACAGTACTAATGACTTAGACTATTTTCTCTAATCTTCAACAGCAGCACAAACTTGAACCATCAGCATTAAGTTTTAAAAGCCTCTAATTCCTAACAATCCTCCCCTAAACTTGATATTCACCTTGTTAATCATTAATTTTCTTCATTATCATCATCTTGAGCACTAGGAGGATGTATCCAAACACCTTACTATCTTGGTCTATTTGCTTGTATGAAGATTTTCCTTAAAAGCTCATCTGCCATCTCTAAAGATTGTTCTACTAACAACTTGTTAACCAACATAAGAACTCCTTTTGATAATGGATAATCTTTCTCTACCAGCATGAATATATCATGTCCTCTTACTAAAGATACATGGTGAACACCACATGTATCATAAAGCCTCCATACCAAAGGATCATGCATATACCTTTGAAGGTTCCATAGAATATCATCATTATCTGGTTCAAACAATCTCTTCAGTTCAACCCATAATTCCTTCTCTTTATCATCTGTAGGCTCTGTTATACTGAACCTCTCTTTAACCAAATCCTAAAGCTTAACTAGGTCATCTCTATCAAATTTCTTCAACATCTTAGCAAAAATCTGATAAGCTTCTGTATGGTTTCCAACTCTGATAATTTTCTAATACCTTCTTGTGTCTTCAGATTAAACCTCCCAGTCTATGATTGGATATTTGACTTGTAAAGCTTCAACATAGACTTCTTCCATTGGAACTACCACTAATAATTTCTATAGTTCTTCTTCTGATAATTCTTTTTCCTTTTCTGCTGATTATTCTTCACCTGAACTTGAAGCTTCTCCAATCTTTTGTCTTTTAACGGACTTTTCTAAAACTTCTTGACCTGCTCTTTTCAGTCTCTGAACCTCCAACTCAGAATCCATAGGAACAAAGTCATCGATCCACTTCTGCTCCTTCTTATACAGCATCTGAATTTCTTCCAAACTCCTATTCTTCAGTTGATTGTGAGTGAATCTACCCATGTTTTTCAGGTAAGTAATCATCTTGTTTCTGAGTTGAGTTCTGGTTGGTGGCTTGTTTCTAATTTGTTCAGCTCTCTGTGCAGCAAAGAACCTTTTCCTTTCAGCAATCATTTCCACCAGCATTCTAGACTTTTCTTCAATGGTGAATTATTCTCTTTCTTCTTGTTGAAGTCTTTCTACTAATAACTCATTTGCATCTATCCTTGCTTGAATATCTTCCATTTGTTTAATCAATGCAGCATCCTTGGCCTCTTGTTCTGCAGCTTTTTTCCTAGCAATCCTTTGCTATCTCTCTCAAACTGTGCTTGTTCTTCTTCAAACAATTTTTGAGCAATCTCTGCATCCATTTGAATCTGAGTCTTTATAGGGTTCTTTAGAGTAGGTTCAGGCTCTACCATCTTACCTTTACCTTTGTCTTGGATTTGTATTGTTGGTACTGGTGTTGCTCTCCTTGGTTCTTCTTCAACATCACGAATCACTACTGAGGTTGTTCTTGGTATTGTGCTCCTAATAGCTACAAGTGTATCAGCAATAGTCATCATCTTATCTTTAAAAATATCCCTAGCAGTACCTATAGAAGGTTCAGCAGTACTAACATTTGAAGGTCCAACAGCATTAACATCAATACTAGTAGTATTAACTGTATCCCCAGCAGTAGTAATTTGCTCAGCAGTATTCCTCCCCTGAGTTTCAGCATCACCTTCAACATTCTACATATAAAGCTCAGCAAAGTCACTATCATCAAACATTGGCTTTGTCTTGTCACTTTTCCTTCCCTGTTTGGATACATTCTCCTTATCCAAACTCTTTCTCTTGGAGGTACCAATCTATAAGAGATTCAACCCTGGAGTTCTTGTCCTTAGCTTTTTTTCTAATTTTCTGACCTTCTTTTTCAGCTTTTTGATCACCAAATCTTGAGCAGTCTTTGATTGTTACAAGGCAAGAATCCTGTTTGACAAATTTGTACAAATAGCTATCAATTCATTAATGTTAGGTCTACCCTCATCACTTCCAGGTGTGTGACCTCCTAAGAGAGGTGAATCATGAGGTGTTGGTAGTACAAAATCCATCAAATCATCTTGTTCAAGTCTTTCCTCATCACTTCCAGGTGTGTTACCTCCTGGGATAGGTGAATCATAGGAATGTTTAGATGCCCTCTCAGACCTAGTCTAAGCAATGACACCCCACATAGCTTCTTGGCACCTGGGTCTGTCACCTGAACCAACTTCCTGAGAAAGAGGAACATTATACATTGTCGTGGATTGGGTCTTAGATATGTTACCACTAGTAAGGCTTGCCTAGGTGATTGAGTATTTTGGGGTGATGATGATTTAGTAACAGGGATTTGTTCTTCAATTTTGGGTTGAGTAGTAGAAGGTGCTGGTTGGGGTTCAGAGGTTGTCCTGAACCTTCACCCTCTACTACTGGTGGTGCCAACATTGATGCAAACAATGGAGTGACTCTTCCTGAAAAATCTTTTCCTTTTCTTTTCATGTTAGTGAAAACCTTTTTAGTATGTGCAGGTGTTTGATAAACATCATTAAAAGGTTCTTCAAGACTAATTTGATTATTCAAAAAGAGTTGTAAAAACCTTGGATATATTAAAAATTTCTTTGTATTGGTATCCAAGTTCCTTAACATACCATCAAAAATTAGTTTAGAAAAGTTAAACATTTGACCATTAGCTAAACAAATAACTGCAGATGCTATATTAGTGGAAAATTCATTCCAAGAAGTAGATTTTGAACTTAAGCAGTATAGAATGGTATGTATGAGGTACTTCCACTGAGGGGAGAAGAGAGCTTTTTGAAAAGTAAGTTTGTTAGAATTACTCTCATACCCCATCAATGCAAGGTTTTCAAAAATAGCATCATTTGTTAGACAAGTAAGACCATCCTCATCATTAAAGTGAAGATCGCTCCTCACTGATGATTCTGATATTACTACTGTTTTGCCATCAACTGTGGCATGAATTTGCTTCACATCATTGACTGTTTGAGAATGTGCAGTATTCCAAAACTGTTCAATATAAGAAGCATAGATAGTAGGACTTACAGTTAAGGCATAGTGTACAGTGCTAGCAGTAAGAAAGTCCACTATCTCATGAAAATCAGCATTCCCTTCTGATTTCTCTAAGCATGCGACCATGTTGTGTTGATCAACAAACTTCAAATCCGCCATAGATGATTAATTGATGATGAATTTATGAAGTCGGTAATAAGTTGAAGTGGGTCTGTGAATTTTGAGAGCGTTTTAGTATTCGAGAGTATTAGAATGATCTTGACGTGGTCGAATACGCTTATATAGGTAAAAAGGAAACCTATAATAGTAGGAAACTGTTTACCGACCAAGAATTTCGCTCAGCAGTTATAACTCTAACGGTAACAAGCAGCACTAACTTTGGCTCAGCAGTACTAACTTTTGCCTAGCAGTACGAACTTTCGCCCAGCAGTACCAAATCCTGCCTAGCAGCATTAACTTTACAACCACCAGTTTTAACTCCAAATTCATCACTAATACTATCTTCAAACCACAACAATCATACATCTTCAGAGATTAAGTAATCCAATGCTAGCAATCAAAAAGTTAAACCTGCTAACATCAAATGCCTTTGTGAGAAGATCAGCAACATTGTGATCTATATGTATCTTAATTACTTGAATAAGCCTCTTCTCATAATAATCTCTGATGAAATGGTGCCTAATCTCAACTTGCTTGGTTTTAGAATGAAACACTGGATTCTTCACAATACAATTGGTGCTTTCATTATCAATGTAAATATTGGTGTTCATGAAATTAAACTCATAATCAAGCATTTGATTTTGGATCCATAACACCCGTCCATAACAATTAGTAGCAGCAACATACTCTGCTTCAGTAGTAGAGTTGGAAACTATAGTTTGCTTTTTACATTGCCAAAAAATCAACCTTTTGCCAAGAAATTGACAACCTCCTGTTGTGGATTTCATGTCAAGGCTAGCTCCAGCATAATCACTGTCAGAAAAGGCTTCCAAGTCAAATGGTGAATCTCTAGGATACCAAAGGCCCAACTTGGAACCTTGCACAAGCACAAACAGCAAACATTATGTCAGGCCTAGAAGCTGTCAAGTACATCAATGATCCAATCATTGATCTATGATAAGTGTTAAATACACATATCCGTTTATACCTAAAATAACCCAAATAAACCTAAAACAGACCAAAAATGGCAAAAATATGCTTGTATTTGTGTTTTGTGTATGCAGGTACGGATATATCAAAAATCACAAGAAAACAGTCAAAAACGGGCAAGCACGGACACGAGAATCAGAAGAGTATAAAAAGAAGCCGAAGCCAGAAAAGTCAAGCCTCAGTCAAACCCAGTCAAAATGGTCAAACATTGGTCAACAAAAGTCAACCAATAAAAGACAAAACCCAAAATGATCCAAATAAGTCCTTTACTTTTCAAAAGTTACAAAAATAGTCCCTGGGCCTCATTGGGCCTAAAAAAACCCTAAAATTCCTCACCCGGATCCATTTGGCCCAAAAGCCCATTCATAAGCCCAAGTTACTAGCCCATTCTCTTTTTAAATAAACCACAAGGGCCAGTTTTGCAATTTCCCAAACTGTTTTATAACTAGAAAGGGAGACTAGAAAGAAAGGGACCATTTGTGTAATTAGCTCAAAGATACAACCGAATTCACTCATTCAGTTAAAAAAAGGGCGCCATTTTCCTTTTACTGTTCATCTTCTTCTTCGCGATTTACCATGGATAAAACGAGAGGGCTTTCTCAAATTAAGGGCTAAGAACGTCTATTCAAGTAGGCAGGGTTATTAAGCTCAAATCAAGAGATTCATTAGCTCTTTCACACTCAAATGCCACGTCATCAATGGTGAAAACACAAAGAGGTGTGGGTTTTGCTCTAGATCCTCTCACAGAACTAGCACAACATGTCACATCAAAGAATGACATGCTGGCAATCCTCAAGTGCACACAATTTGATCAAACGGATATTAATCATTTGGAAATGATTAGAAGATTCAAGGGATGAGATTGAAAGATTGGAGAGCAAGGCAAAAGGGTCTGGAAGCTTCACCAAATGGCTATAAATAGAGCCTCACTCTTCACACACACACACGTAGCCTAGATTTAGTTTTAACTTAAATTTTAAATTCCTAGCTTAAATGTTGTTTTTAATCTTGTAATTTTCCTTTTAAAGTATTGTAAGCAAGCTTTTTATTAATGAAATTCAGTTGTTTTTAATCTTCTTAATCTCTTTTACTTCATAAGCTCTCTAAATTAGCCAAATTTTCTCAATAAGCTCTTTCAGTCTATAAGCTGAAATAGAGCTTAATCAATTCAGATATAATCCTTTCTAAACCTTAAAACAGTTTAAACTTACATTTACCTTGGAATTTGTTGGATTTGAGCTTATGGAAGGGGGATCTAAAAGGGAAGGATCCCCAAGGACTTATACCCTAGCTTATTAATAAGCTAGGGAGCTTGTAGCTGCCAAATTTGGTTCCTCTTCTTTAGCTAGAGGATAAAGTAAGTCTCACCTTTAAATTTCTTGTTAAATTTCCATTCTAGCTTAATTTTCATTTACATGCTTGCTTATTGCTTTTCTGCTTATTCAGTTGCTTATTAGTGCTTAATTACCTTTTATCTAGCTTAATAACTATGATTGCTTATTTGTTTTTGATTAAAATAGTTTAGATCATAGTCTTTAAAATAAGTGTCTTAAAAACCTTAAAAAACAAAAAAAAATTAGTAGAAAATTAGTTTAAATCTTATATTAATGCTTAATCAGTTGTTAATTCATGTTAGTTAGGGTTGTTATAAGCTAAAAATCATCTGGTATTAGGCTTTTGATAAATAGATTTGATTTTATGAAGTTTTTTAAATCTGTCAAAATGATAAAGGGGTGTTTGGTTTAAGCTACTTTGACTATCAGAAGTCAAAAGTTTTGTGCAAACCTTTTTGAGACAGCTTTGAATTTAGTTAAAAACAATAGGAAATGAGTTTTCATAAATTAGATTTGGAAATTTAGAAAGTTTGAGCTTATTATAAGTGTGCCAGCACCAGGGCATTTTTTCTTATATCTAAAGCTTGTGAAGATTTGATCTAAGCCCTAAAAGGCTTAGATCTTGCTTGCAATTTAATTGTGTACTCTATTTGAGTGTGTCTAAGTGCAGGTTTACCTTTAGGTAACCTATATTACTTGGTTTGCACTTGTGCAAAGTGCAACAGTACTAACAATAAGTTAGTACTGCTGTCACTTTTAACTTAGTTTTTAGTTAAGTAAAAGTAGGACTTAGGTTCTTAAATTCAAGTAGGATAAGGTTTAGGTATAGCTTATTATAGTTTAAGTCTTAATTTGCAATTTGTAGCTTATTTTCCTAGCTTAATTTGCTGTTAAAAGTCATTAAAAAACATGAAAAGCCAAAAACAGTTAGCAATAGAAATTAGCTTTTAAATTTTAGATTCTAGCTTGAAGTAGTAGGTTTTGTTGCTTAATTTAGTGGCTTATAAGTTGTTTGTCAAGTTTGCAAAAGCTCATTTGCTGTCTTTGCTTTTTGAGCATTTGAGCTTATTTTGGTTTTGAGCTTATTGATTAGTTTCCTGAGTATGTCTCTTTCATCATCACTTTCAGTGGTCTTCTAGTATTTTAAGCTCAAATTTCTTTTCATAAATAGGTTAAGCACATCACTAGCTTTCCAAAACTCTTTTCCTTTTTAGAATTGAGCTTAATTTGAGCTGTTTATAGCTGTTTAAGTGAAAATAAGCCCAAACCCCTACTCACTGATGCAGCAGCTTTGATAAGCTGTTTTAGAGCTTATTAGTTAGTTTTAGCTTAAGTCACTTTTATTAAAATAGCTTATTTTTGTGTCCTCTATAAATCCTAGTATTTAGTTAAAAAAGTAAAAAAAAATAAAAAAAAAAATAAAAAAAAAAGTAAAATAAAAATAAAAAAAAAGAAAGAAAAAAAAAAAAATAAAAATATAAAAAAAAATATATTAAATTAAATAAAAATTAAAAGTAAAAAAATAATAATTATTTAAATAAAAAAAGAAAAAATAAAAAACAAAAAAAATTAGCTTATATAAAAAATAAGTCACTTTTATTAAATACTTATTTTGTTTGTCCGTCTATATATCCCTCACCTATTTAGGATTTTCATAAAAGTCAAAAATAAAAAAAAGTGCAAAAAGGGGTTGCCTACACTCGAACCCACGACCTCTCAGTTATAGTCCCAACGTGTTAACCATTTGCTTCAATAGCTCATCCAATATCTATTCCCCGCATTTAATACTAGTACACGTTTTCATTTTCCTTTTTATAAATACGTCGTAGCTATATAAGCTCATTTGAGGGCTTATTTGTTTAGCAATTTGGCTTTTCTTATTTTTTCTTGTGTTCCTGCTAGAGTTTAAGATTTACCCTGAATTTTTTAGATTTTTCCAGCTTAAACTTTATTTTTAATCAATTTTTGAAAGTTAAAATCTTAAAAAAATCAATAAAAAATAGAATATGTTTTCAGATAAATAAAAAATATTTTTAGATTATAAAAAAAATGCTTAAGGTTTACAATGTCTAGTAAAAAATCATTTTTTTAACACTTTTTAAGATCTTAAATTCATTTTTACTTTATTTAAATTTTAAATAAGGATTTTAATAATAAAAATAGTTAAAAATAGTTTCTTTGCTTTTATAATATTTTAGACTTTTCTAAGACTTAAAAAATCATTTTTTTTTGTTTTCTTTTTCCAAATTTTTGTACTTAAATTGCTATTTTTAAGATTTAATTAGATTAAATTAAGTCTTTAATTCATAATCAATTCAAAATAATCAAAATAATGTTTTCTTTCCAAAAATTTTCTTTGTCCTATTGTAGGTTTAGAATTTTATTAACATTTTTAAGGGGTAAAATCTAGTTTACTTTCTTAATTGTCACATTTTATTTGTTTCCCTATAGTTTATTTGTTTAAGTTGGTTTTATATTGTCCATTTTAATTGTTTGCTTTAGATTATCAAATAATACCATTTGCTTATTCAAATCAGCTTAAACAAGGGTTTCAATTTCACTAGTCCTTGGGGAAACGACCCGAGTGAATCATCACTTACCTCGGTTATATATACGTATTATGATTTCTTAATATAGATTTTTGAGATGAATTTTTCCTTAGGAAAATGTCATAAATTGCTCTTGTGGAATATATTTTATAGTATATATTTATTAGTGTATCTGAAACTGCACTCAGTGACCCATGAGGGAATATAAACATCTTAGCCCATCCTATCATTTGATTGTTACAGGGCATAAAGCAATTGGCTTGGTCGCCGTGTAACACGTGTTTGTTTTTGATTGTTTAGTTTCGTAGCAAGGATCTTTGGAATTTGCTTACGCATTAGGTGTGATTCCCATAGCCGCTTTTTCGTATTTTTTCTCGGGTGAAAATGATGCTATGATTTAAATGTTTTTATTTACTGTGATAATGATGTTTTAAATAGGCATAGGACTATACCGTGACTATCGTATGTTAGTTCTAACAAGCTTAGTGGTGTGGATCGTCGTGGGACACATAGCGTTCCCTTTGTTTGTTGTGCTTGAGTGAGACCGTCTCCAGGCATTGATGGATTGTAGTAGATGAGCGTGATCGTCTCATTGGCTAGTGGATTATTTGATAGTGATGGTGGAAATCGTCACATGTTGAGGTCGTGGACCACGTTCCGCTCCCTTGGTTGTGATGTTGAGTGTGACCGTCTCAACATGGTTTGGTGTGGTTGCATGTTAGCTTGTATGATAGTTCGTTTAATATCCTCCTATTCTATGTTTTATTTATAACAGTAATTGGTTTTAAAGGATTGTTATGTGTGTCTTAAACCTATGACTCTCACCAACTTTATGTTAACTTTTAAGCATCATTTTCAGGTGAGCACCATAGGAATTAAGATAAGAAGAAGTGAGGCTAGAAAAGAGATCACATAGGATGAGGTTCATGGAATTTTTGCTTTATTGACTTGAATTTTGTCTGTTGGATTATGGATAAGTGTTGCAAGTCTTTGTTTGGGCGGGCGAGAACTTCTTTCCATCAATAAAGAAACGCCTTTGGATTTTTGGTTAGTTTTAATGGGTAGGTTATGACCCTTTGTATCCATGCTTTACTATTTAGTTCAATAGAATTCTCTGTAATAGACGCCTATTGTGTTGTGATGATATCCATTCTCGTTACCCTCGACTTTCCCTTCCACCTTGGCTGGGTGTGACAGATAGGTATCGTAGCTTTGGTTATAGAGAGAGTAGGTTGTTGAGCTTAAAATCTAACCTATAACGGTTCCTTCATGTAGATGCATTTAAGGGCTTAAGTGTTTAAATGCTATAACTGATTATGCCTCCCCTTATTTTTGTTTCGCATGACGGATCGTCTCATGCATGGATTGTTAATAGTAAGCCGTGATCGTCTCATTGTTGTGGATTACGTGGGACCACATTACCGTTCCTTATTTGTGATGTGAGTGTGTAACCATCTCAACATGGTTTGGTGTAGGTTGCATGTTAGCTTGTATTATAGTTCGTTAATATGCCTGCTATGCTTATGTTTATTTAACACATAATTGGTTTTAGAAGGATATTATGTGTGTCCTTAAACCTATGACTCTCACCACTATTTATGTTGACGTTTAAGCATCATTGTCGGGTGACACACAATGGGAAAAAGATAATAGTAGAAGTGGCTAAAAGAGACCGTTAGGATGTCCTGGAATTTTTTTGATTTATTGTCTTGAATTTGTCTTGATTTGATATGGATAATTGTTGCCTTTCTTTGTATTGGCAGAAAAACTTCCGTTCCATCAATAAAGAGACGCCTTTTGGATGTTGGTTAGTTTTATGGGTATGTGTTTATGACCACTATTGTGTCTATGCGTACTAATTTATTTCATATAGAATTCTAAGACGTCATTGTGTTATGATGAAATTCTTTCCTCTTACGCCTCCGATTCCCACCTTGGCTGGGTTGACAATTGATATCAAGCCTTTGAGTTATAGAAATAAGGTGGTTGAGCATAGACATAACCTAAGTGTTAATGCTTTATAACTGCTAATGGCCTCCCCTCTATTTTTGCATAGCTATATATCTCGTATTTTGGCTCTAGTTGTATATTTAGTTATTTTTACCAACCATTATCTGATATGATATGTATTACTTTTCTTATATTTTAGCTATTTTTTTTCCTCACCCGTAAGAAGTCTCGTTGGGGAACCATTTTCCCAACTGGACTTAAGCTTTTATAAGACCTCTTGTGGAACTTGAAGGAGATAGGATAAGTTGATAATCGCATTGTCGGATGCATGTAATAAAGGCTGACCTGCGGAGTCGGTGATTCTTAACGGATGCAAAGTCAAACCCAACGAGGCCATTCATAAAGTTTATCTAATATTTATCCGCTCCTTTACCTCGTCATGTTGTTATTGATTATTTCTTTCGAATATTTGCGTATATTTGGAAGACGTTTTCGAACTTTCGATCCTTTTATGTCGTTCAGATATCAATTTGATATAAGTAAGTAGTTATTTGATAGGAGCCTCTTTATGTGTTAAGTTTTGTGTGGTTTAAGATGTCAATGTGGGTAATATGGTGCTTATATGTTAAATAGATTGAAATGGGAATCTTGGAAGTAAGTACAGGGGGGGGGGGGGGGGGGGGGGGTGGGGGGGGGGGGTCGTATAAAGAGAGACACTTTATAAGTTAATGAGTGGCCCAACTAATTATAAAGGCATCACACCGTAGACGTGTGACCATGATTGCATTATTTTATGTTTTGTTGTAAGATGTAGTGTAATATGTTTTTTTTATTGATATGTGTAAAAAATTTTCAATGAGATAAGGATTGTGGGTATGGGTAAGAATTATTTCTTACCCTAATTGGAGGATATGAAAGATTGAGTTGTATAGATATAAAGTTTTCTCTCTATCTAGTAATGCGGTATACCTAGTATTGCTCTTATAGAGGTTTGTCATTTGCTTAGGTTGTTGTGTTCGGAATATTCCTAAGTTCTAAAGCTTAGCATCCTTCGATCGTGCCTTTGGTTAGCATAAGAATACCCAATTTATCCTAAGTCGATCGTCTCGATGTATATCTTGGTATTTTTCGAAATCTTGCTCTTATCATTATGGCGTGCGTTTCGTTAGATTTCTTTCGTTGGCACTTGATTACTCGTATGAGTATCAAACATTTCTCTTTTAAGCACTAAATGTTCCTAACATATTAGTGAATCATTACGCCCTTGTTGTATATCCCTTGGTTTCGTAACCTGTTGGCGACGTGTTATATCGATGCTTTTATGGTTTGCTCAGTTGTTCGTTATTTTGGATAATACCTACGTTTTCTGTTGGTACTAACGTCCTACGCAAGTTTTCTTGTCCGATTCGTTTGATTTTATCTCGAGTATATGGTTCCTGGTATTTTTCTTTCGTTTTTTCAAACAATAAATTGTGTTAGCAGTCTGTACGGTGTTTTTATGATCCCTGTTGGTATTATGGTGTCCTTTGATTGAGTAACATATTTCATAATTGATGTCTAATTATAAAAGTCCTTTTGAAGTATTGTGTTAGTATTTGAGAAAAACTGTGTTTAAAATGATCCTTGTAAATAGAATATATTTAAATGGTCAATGCAAATAGGATATGAAAAATGTTGAGATGGTTTGTAAATTACATTTTAATTTTATTATACAAAGTTGGCTTAAAAGTGATTCAAGTGGTAAGGTACGAACACCAATAGATAACCATCTCTAGATTTTATGACAACCAGAATAAATTTTCAAAGATTCATTAAGACAATTACATTTAAATTTAAAAATGATTTTTATACTTAAAGTGACGTTACTTAATTTAAATATCGATTTTTATAATAAAACATTATTTAATTGGTCCTTTCGAGTAAAGTCGATAATTGGTATAAGAATTTCCGTCTTTCGTATTGATATATTTTTTATGTGTTCATTTGTCGCGGTACGTCTGTTGATTTCTTTCGTTGCGTTTTTTTGCTCAGGTATGCATATACATATCCTTCCTTCAAAGGATTCTTATGTCATTTGAGTTCAACCGTCTATTTGCAGATATGTGTGAATTCTCCCATAAGTATTCTAGCCCTTAGACTCGATATTCATATTGTTATCCTAATTATGAATTATTCGTAACCCTTAAGTTTCGTTATACCGTTGATTCGTGGAAGCTGTGGATGTCAAGTGTGGGAATGGACTGGTTGTCCAAAATGAAGTTTGTGATAGTATGTCATGAGAAGGTGGTTAGGATACCGTTGGAAGGTGATGAGATACTTCAGGTTCATGGTGAACGTACTCAAGGAGTCGTGAAAACCTTAATGAACACAAAGGTAGATGAACCAAAATTCAATGATATTTCTGTCGTACGAGATTTTTTGATATGTTTCTGAAAGATTTGTCGATGACCACCACAACGACAAGTTAAGTCCGCATAGATTTAATTCCTAAAGTGACGCTAGTCGCGAAGTCTCCATAACGTCTAGCACCCTTATAAATGCAAGAATTGTCTAAACAACTTCAAGAGTTGCAAGAAAATGGTTTCATACGACCTAGTCATTTTCTGTAGGGATGCACCAGTGTCGTTTGTTAAGAAGAGAAGCATGTAGTTCATTTGAAGTTAGTGTTGGAATTACTGAGGAAGGAGAAGTTGTATGCTAAGTTTAGTACTAAGATGAATGCAATGATGAATTGGGAAGTACCTTACGAACCATCCAATATGATTTCATCTTAGGATTGGCAAATGTTAACCAACCTATGTTTTCATTCACAAACTTTTCTAAGATTGTTAAAACCCCATTACTTCCCTAACATGAGAGGGATCAGAAGTATGATGGGGCAACAGAATGAAAAGAGGCTTTTCCACTTTGAAGAATGAATTTGTGTGACGCTTCGATAAAACAAATGTAGTGTTTGATGCGTTGAGTTAGAAAGGGAGAGTAAAACTAAAGACGAGTAAGAGCAAGGTTCATGACCATACCCGTCAAATGTTAAGGACAAGATATTGCTACTCCAAAGTGAGACGTCCAAGGTAGAGAAACGCGCCGTGCAGCAGAAAATGTAGCGTGACCTGGCCAACAAATGGAAAAGAGGCAGATGATGGTTAGCTACTTTATGATTAAATTGTATAGTGAGTTAAGAGTCTGAAATTCCGCTACCATCTCCCCTAAGAAAGGCAAATGTGGAGACTGATGCTTTTACAGAAGGAAGGAACGGGTGAAACCTAAACGTGTTCAAAGGGATGGCTATGAACATTCCATATGGAGTAAGAGGGAATGATACTAGCAGACCTCAAAGTGAGGCGTTCAAGCAAGAGAACGTACTCGCAGAAAGACTACATGGTTTAGATCAACAGATTGAAAGGAAAGAAGAAGAGAGTTTGTATTTTATGGATCGTATTTAGGTTCCATTGGTAGGAAGTGAAATGGATGAGGCCTATGCATCAAGGTACTTGGTACATCCGGGAGCGGATAAGAATACTATAACCTGTGGAGACATGTATTGGTGGCCAAGCATAAAGAAGATATAGCTATCTATGTTAGCCAATTAGACTTGTTTAAGAGAAGAATGACTGTAATGTCAAGACTTTTGGCTAGCTGCAACACTGAGAACTTGAGTGAAATGAGATAGAACCTCCTTGAATTATTATCACTAAATTTCCAAGATCAAATTAGTGAGTTAAGTGATTTGGGTGATGGTCGATAGACTGACCAAATTAGCTCATTTTCTAGCTATACAAGAAGATTTCAAGTTGTAAAGTTGGCAAAGATTTATATTGATGCGATAATAGTAAGGAATGGAATTCTGGTGATGATCAACTCAGATTGAGATGGATGATTTACCTCGTGGTTTTGGCAGACACTGCAGAAAGTGTTAGAGACACGATTGGAATTGAGTACTGCTTAGCATCCTCAAGCGGATGGACAAAGTGAAAACTGATTCATACTTTGGTAAATATTAATGAGGGCATGTGTTATAGATTTGGTTGTAGTTATCATGTCGAGCATATTGGTTGTGCTTACCGTATAGAAGCTTTGTAGGAATGAAATATTAGGTCCGCCTGTTCTATGGGAAGAGATTGGAGATAGTAGTTTGACTGGACTTGAGTTAGTACAAGAAACGACTGATAAGGTAGTGATGGTAAAGGAAAATCCCAAAGCGACGAGAGATCATCAAAAGAGCTATGCTGATAATATGAGTAAACCATTGGAGTTCGAGGTAGGAGATCGTGTGTTATTAAAGGTGTCGCCTTAGAAAGGCGTGATTTATTTTGGAAAGAGAGGCAAGTTAGCACCGAGGTATGTAGGACCATTTGAGATTCTTGAAAGAATCGGTCCTGTAGCTTATCGGTTGAGATTGCCTAAGGAATTTAGTGGAGTACATGACACGTTTCATGTGTCAAACCTAAAGAAGTGTTTGGCAGATGCTAGTTTGCATGTGCCATTGGACGAGATTAAGGTTGCACAAACTCTTGCGTTTATGTTGAGGAAACCTGTAGAGATAATTGGAACCGAAAGTTAAGAGTTTAAAGCGAAGTATTATTATTTGCTTGTGAAAGTTCGTTAGGAATTCTAACTGTGGTCCTAGAGTCACATGGAGCGTGAGGATTATATGTAGGTCTAAGAATCCTCATATGTTTGTTGAGCGAGCTGATAATTCAGCTTAGTTAAAATCTTTGAGACACGAGGATTTCCTAAAAGTAAGGGGATAACGAGTGAGACAACCGTGTTTTGAGCAGGTTAGTCAATCCGTTAGAATTGGCTAAGTGTTTGTGTGTGCTTATTTTGTGCTTTATGTGGTTTGTTTGTGTGTTTAGTAATCAACTTGAGATGCGTGTTCATCTCATTTTTGATTAGAATGAGTTGTTTGATGGAAAATTTCCATTTTTGATCACTTATAGTGATAATGGGAAATGAGTGGCATTTTAAAAGAGTTGTTTTTTGGTAAATATGTGGAATTTCTAAATAAGTGTTGGATTAAAATGAGAAGTGTGACCTTTGAGAAGGAAATGAGTTTGATAGAATATAAGAGTTTTTGGAGGACTTTCTATTTATAGAAAGTGAGTTTGTGAAATGGAAAGTATTTTTAGAAAGTTATTAATTTGCGTTTATGTAAAAAGGTTTACTCAAATTAGCTTAGGTTTTTGTAGAAAATTAAGGTAATACAAGTAATTAGTTAATTATTTTAATAAAACAAAATATAAAAAAAATAGATAAGAGGGCCAATCCCGTATGGTTTTGGAAAAAAGAAAAGGAAAAGGTAAAAAAAAGAGTTGTAATTGGAAACAAATACTAAATTAGGAATTAGTAGGATTTATATTGAGCTTATAAATACAAAATAGAAATCCTAACCCCCCCACCCCCCCTATGTTAGAATCGGATCGACCCAAAGAGAAAAAGAGGAGAAAAAAATTAAGGTTTCGCTTTGTTGTGAAGAAAAAAGTTCTTAAGGTAAGTATTAACTAATCTTTTTAATTATAATCATTAATTCATGTAACAATTATTAAAGATGGCTAATAGGGTTTCATTAAATCTGTAAATTTAGATGTTTTAATTAAGGGTTTTTAATTAGGATCAAAAGTGGGTGTTATTCGTTAGGGTTTAGATCGCGTTAGAACTTGATTTAGATTAGGGCAGATTTTAGGGCTGTGTTGTTCGGCTGTTTATCTTCGAGATGGGTATACTTTTTATTTTCAATTTGCGGGGATCTAAGAGTATCTCAAGAGTCCTATATTCCAGAACATCCCGCCCTTTGAAATTTGTTAAGGTCGGAAGTCATTCCAAATGTTGGTTACGAGAAAACTTGTCAAAGCAGTAAATTCGGTTCAGATTTTGGTCAGATTACTAGGTGTAAAACCCCCACTGAAAATTTGAATTAGGATTAGAAAATCTATAGGAGTTTATTTTTATGTGTCTATTAAAAATCCCCCAAAGGAGAGATTCTGATTTGGAGTCTAAGTATGGTTTTTAGGTCCAAACTTTTTAGTGTTCGTACAGATCCAAAACTGAGTAGTTAAAAGTTTGATTTTATTTGGGGCACTTAAGAGGGGAAATAAATTAGTGGAAAAATCGTGGAGATAGTAAATTCATGATATTGAACCTGTGATTTTTGGTAAAATTTATAAAGCTCAGTAGGTATGGTTTAGAAAATGGTAAAGTGATGTCAAAATTTTGCGTTTTCGGGTAAATTGTGAAACTTTGAAAAGTGTGTAAATATGTTGGTTAAGGTTGGGCATGGTTTCTGGTGACCCATGAGGGTAATTAAACACCTTAGACATCCATCATATGATTGTTACATGGGCATAAGCATTTGGCTTGGTCGCGTGTAACACGTGTTTGTTTTGATTGTTTAGTTTCGTGCAAGGATTTGGAATTTGCTTAAGCATCAGGTGAGTTTCATAGCCCCTTTTTCTTATGTTTTCTTGGGGTGAAAATGATGCTATGAGTTTAAATGTTTTAGTTACTGTGATAATGTGTTTTAAATGAGGCATGGGCTATACGTGACTATTGTATGTTATGTGCTACTTGCTATTGTTGTGGATCGTGGGACACGTTCCGTTCCCTTGTTTGTTGTGCTTGAGCGTGACCGTCTCAGGGCATTGATGGATTGTTAGTAGTGAGCGTGATCGTCTCATTGCTGTGGATTGTTGATAGTGAGCGTGATCGTCTCATTGTTGTGGATCGTGGGACACGTTCCGTTCTCTTGTTTGTGATGTTGAGCGTGACCGTCTCAACATGGTTTGGTGTGGTTGCATGTTAGCTTGTATGATAGTTCGTTTAATATCCTGCTATGCTATGTTTTATTTATCACAGTAATTGGTTTTAAAGGATTGTTATGTGTGTCTTAAACCTATGACTCTCACCAACTTTATGTTGACGTTTAAGCATCATTTTCAGGTGAGCACCATGGGAATAAGATAGAGAGAAGTGGCTAGAAAGAGACCGTAGGATGTCATGGAATTTATTGCTTTATTGTCTTGAATTTTGCCTTGTTTGGATTATGGATAATTGTTGCATGTCTTTGTATTGGCAAGAACTTCCGTTCCATCAATAAAGATGCCTTTTGGATTTTGGTTAGTTTTATGGGTATTGTTATGACACTTTGTGTCTATGCTTTACTTATTTATTTCATATAGAATTCTCTGTATAGACGCCATTGTGTTGTGATGATATCCTTTCTCGTTACGCCTCGCGTTTCCGCCTTAGCGGGGTGTGACAAATTGGTATCAGAGCCATTGGTTATAGAGAAGTAGGTGGTTTGGCCTAAACTATAACCTAGGAGTCCTTCATGTAGTTGCATTTTAAGGTTTAAGTGTTTTACTACGTATCTATTATATTTTCTTGCTATTCGAAAGCTTGATATTTTTTGTATTTTCGTATACCCTATGTAATATGGTATATATTATGTTTTATTAAGGTAGCCATGTCTCCCCCTATCCGTAGAAAGTATCGTGATTCGGTTGCTTTTGCAACTGGGTGTAAGAGGATTAAGAATTGCAAGCGGTGTAACCGCAAGATCCGAATTCCTATTGGCATGTGGCCGTATAGAGTTGAAGAGAAAATGACCTTGAAGGAAGTCGATGGGAAAATGGTAGAGGAGATTGAAACAAAGATAATTGCAAAGGATGGCACTGTCACAAGGGTTCCTAGAGAATTTCAAGGTTATGAAACGTCTGAAGAAGAGCCGGTGGAACAACCTAGAAGACATGACTTGTATGGATTTATGGACCACCTACAACTTCAACAAGGAAATCCCATGAATGAGTTTGTACCACATCGACTGCCTCAGCCAGAGGGTAACATGAATGGATTGTTGATGGAAGATGAGGAATAATTTTTGAGGAATGAGGTGGACTCGGACCTTGAGTCCACCGCAAGTAGTAAACCTATGTAGAAGAAGACAACTAAAGCTGACCCTGACCGCGTGTCTTATAACTGCCCGTATTGTTCTAAGTGATCAATATGTTTTAGCTTGTTTTCTTTCTTTCGACATTTGGAGCCATGTTAGGAATGTTATTTGTCCGTTCAACTTTATTATTGAGTGTCTCCATGTCACTAGCATAGGACAGCTTCATGACTAAGGTTCTCAAATGGACATTCCACCAGCGTTAGTGCAAACACTGCAGATGTGCAGGGGTTAGCGTAACTTCACTTGATTGTCAATGGCACAACCGCTAATGTGGATACTGATTCCATCTTTTCGAGCCATTGAGACAAGCCAACAACGCCTTCAGTTCCCTTGAAGTTCAAGGGTTGGCATTTCATGAAATCAGTGTAGGAACAGACACGTGCAGGTTGCACAGGCCTTCTGGGTCCTCCACCCAACTTTGGTGGCATCTTCTGAGTACGGGTAGAGTTTCTTTGGATTGCTAGATCGTTCTTAGCTTGATTGGGATTCCTTTTATCGAGATCATGGCGTCAGTTTGCTCATTGTCTTATTACAGGCATGATTATACTAAATTACAGAATACAATGTACGTGTGATATTAATCACAATGTCGAATACCAAATGGATATATAATAATAATGTACACCATAACACATGGAGGAAGAATGAATAAAATGAGATCAACCATAACATAATACATCAACATTTCATAACATAATGTCGAATTCGTACATGATTTGTTTGGATACAAAATAACCACTAATGATCTAATACCGAAAATGAAAAATACGGTCCTAGAGTCTATTAGCTGGGAGTTACCATAAAAACTTGATAGACATATTCAAGATAGATATAAATGTTAGGTACAACTAACAGCTACTGCCGGTGTCCTCCAGTATCAATCTGAGCTTAGCTCTAGTATATGGATACGCATCATCTGTCTGACTGCACGATCCTCAGCGCTCTAGCGCTGCCACTCCATACGACTCATATGAGTCTCCAGTGTCTCAAGTCGTGCCATTAATGCCCTATTATGAGCCTTAGAACTAAGGTAAGCCTAGCGTACCTCATGCAACTCTGTCTCGTAAGCAGTCCTCTGGCCTCTCACTCCTCAATTATCGAGGGTCTAATGTCTTTGCGGTCATTGTCCTGAGGCGTCTTGTGAAGCTGTGTATAAGTCCTCACTCTCCCGCCTGTAAACCTGTACTGGTAGCTGACCAAGGTGACTTCATCAAATATAAAGTCATATCCTATGCTGAGAAAGCTGTTAAAGTTCTAAACATGACCAACATCCTTGAATCGGTCTGCCACTCTAGCAAATAGTTAGATCATGACCAGGTCTGCGAATTAAACCCTGTCCTGCACCAAGCAGTTATCAATAAAATCATACTGGCAGCTCTAGGTGGTATAGCTAGCAGCTAGCAACAGGAACTCTACTACTACATACACCCAGCCGTGGGGGAATGAGCACTACAGTAAAAGTTACAAATTCCTCTGAGGTGGCATGTCCTCCTCGGGGATGTCATCTCTCATATGGATCATGGCTGCCCTATGACATAGTGGTGCCTGATCATAGGCAGGACTAGTAGGTGGTAGTGGAAATAGAGGTGATTCAGCAGCAAATGCATTAATAAGTGCCTGGGTAGAAGCGGCCATGGGTGTCTGAGGTCTGACAGATATCCTCGCTCCACGGTGTCTAGGTGGTGGTGGTGGTGTGACAGCAGTCTTGTCCTCCCCGGTATCCTCATCCTCAGGCTCATGCTCCTCACTAGGATCCTCCTCGGGATCCTCATCGTCATCCTCGGGCTCATGCTCCTCACTGGGATCCTCCTCGGGATCCTCATCGTCATCCTCCTCGGGATCCTCATCGTCATCCTCGGGCTCATCTGGATAATCAATAGAATCCTCCTCCATCGAATCCGAGTCAGCAATGTATCCAGGTGACTCAGCAGTCGGTGAAGCGTCATCAGCATAAGGCTGATCCTCGACCTGAATGTCATCATCTGATGGTACATGGTACTCCGGGTGCTCTGGCTCCGGAACGTATACTGGTACATGCTCGTCCAACTCCATGGGGTCAGGTACATAAGCAGGCGACAGTGGTGGTGCCTGCCCTTGTTGGGCAACCTCCTCGTAGGGGTCCATCTCCGAAAGCTCGCCGGCATTCACAAGTGGAATACCCCATGATGGTCCATTCGAATCAGAGGATATGGACGTATAGGTAACTGCAGACGATGCGTTGTCTGATGACATGGCTAATCTGTAACCATAATATAAACTTGTATAAGTATATTATATAAGACCAGCAGTAATATACGTAATGTAATATTAACACGTATATAACCTATGTAAGCACTTAGTATAATCAACTAATGCTAAAATGATGCATGACATGTAAGCATGTATATTAGATGCAAACTAGATGCAACACTACCCGTTTGCATGTATGTCCCTTTGAAAAACTTTTGAATGACGCAATGTTTGAAAAACGGTTATAGACCAAGTAAAAACATTTGACCTGGTTCTCTATAACCTTGGCTCTGATACCAATCTGTAACACCCCCAAAATGGGTCGCAGCGGAATATGATATTCCGGGGGTATTACTTCATAGATCAATAGCACAAGATATGAGAACGACCTCTAAAAGAGTCGTTTGAAAACTGATACATTGGATTTCATAAATGGTTTGTTACAAAAGCCCATAGGCTTAAATTGTTCAACTTGAAAAGTAAAGATTTCACAACATAACAATATCCCAAAATGTAATGCACGCAAATCTTTGTAGTGATATGACTTCAAAAGACGACCATCCAATGTACCCATGACTTGCACCTTATTGACCTGAGAAACATGTTTAAACTGTCAACAATAATGTTGGTGAATTTATAGGTTTATAAATTAAATGAAGCGGATAGCAAGATTTCCCTGTAATAAAGTAACGAATACAATATCACAAAAATGTATTACGATATGCGCTAAGCTCATGACACCGAAGCTAAACAATGTATGTATATCAAATACATATAAATGATGATGCCCAATGTAGATGTTCAACCCGTAACATCTATGAGTCCAAAATGGTATACGTTCGTCGTTCCCGGCCAACCGGTAAACTAGCAAGCGCTACTTGCCCGAATGGGGATGTTAATTCTAAAATAAATCTATTCATAACATTCGCGCTCACATAATGCAATTAACAGTTACATATATGCAATTAACAGTTCATGATGATGGGCATAGTGAGTTATAGCTACTTAGGCAAACTCTTAATATTTGAATTAAAATGTACTTGCATCCATTTTGTAAGACAAACATGATCTCATCCCCGAGATTTGATAAATGATTGAAAAGTATAAAAATGTAAATTGTTTGATTAAATTCTCGCACTTAATTGTTTTCTTAATAGTGTGTTCTAGTATACGGTGTATTCATCTAGTAGAGTACGACGTACCCAGTTCTCTGTTCAGATACAGCGTATCAAGTTTCTGCTGACCATACGCCGTATTCATTCATCCAGGAACATTGCTCGACCCATTGCTCGAAATTCTAGTTTCTGCTGACCATACGCCGTATCGACAGCAGTTTGCCGAAATTCTTGTAGATTTAATTCTATTAGAATAGCTTTACTTTTTAATTATGTCTTTCATGACAGGAACATTGCTCGACCCATTCCAGTTTTCTTATCCTAAAAGAAGATTAACAATGGAAGAATTAGTAAATAAATTCATTGAAGAAGAAAAATAGGAACACGAGGAAATGGATGCATTCATTAGAGAATTCAGAACAACCAACGAGCTCCTTCTTAAAGAAAGAAACAACTCTCTAAGCGAGCTTGAATTTGAAGTATACGGGTTGTCGAAGGCAATCAATAAAGCCCAAATGGTAGGATATGAGGCCAAAGTAGTAACCACTAGAGGATGAAAATCTACAACCGAACCCATTGGCGATAACATAAATACCAATAAAAACCCGTTACTCCATCATGATAATCCAACAACTCCAGATGAAATCCCCACCAAAACCGAACCTAAAAGAAACCACGAACGAAATAACGAACTGCAACCATCATCAATACCTTTTCCCCACAGATTGAGAAAGGAAAAAGAGAAAGCTTAACAAAGAAAAATCCTAGAAAATCTTAAAAACTCCATATAAACATCCCATTCACCGAAGCTTTTGGACAAATGCTGAATTACAATAAGTTTCTAAATGGTTTGCTGTCAAACAAAGCAAGATTAGAAGAAGTCTGCACCGTAACAATGAATGAAAGATGCTCTGCAGTCTTGTTAAATAAACTCCCATCTAAAAAAAGACCTAGGAAGCTTTACTATACCATGAGATATCGGGCACTTACATATTGATAATGCTTTAGCAGACTTGGGAGCTAGTATAAGCCTGATGCCTTACACGATGTATGAGAAACTAGGCTTAGGGGAACCAAAACCAACAAGAATGAGCTTGGAACTAGCAAACAGATCCATCTAATATCCATGGGGAATAGCAGAAGACATGCTCATAAAGATCGATAAATTCGTCCTCCCTATTGATTTTGTTATCCTGGATATGCGGGAAGATTCTAGAATCTAAATATTCTTTGGAAGACCATTTCTAGCAACCGCACGAGCTATGATTGATGTATTTAACAAAAAAATAACACTCAGAGTTGAAAGCGAAGAGGTGATTTTTGACGTCGACCAATTAATGAAAAAAACTCGTATGGAGGACGATGAATGTTACAGGATTGACGATTTGGACACGTTTATACAATCAACATCCCAAGAACTACTTGAAAATAACAATCGTAATAAAAATCTGGAAGATGGCATCAATCCACCTGATTCTGAAAATAGTAAATCTAACTTTGAGATACTTATACGGCGTATCGATCATATTAATATGCCGTATTCAAAAGAAGAAACGCAAAACAAGCATCTCTATTCCGCTAGTGCAATTGAAATTGACGAAAAGATACTGGAACTCAAAGACCTACCTTCTCACTTAGAGTATGCTTACATGGAAGGAGATAAATCTTGTCCAGTTATTATTTCGTCTAAGCTAATGGAAAAAGAGAAAATTTCACTTCTATGGGTACTTGAAAAACGAAAGGGAGCTATCGTTTGGAAGATGTCGGACATCAAGGGAATAAGCCCATCATTTTGCACTCATAAAATTTTAATGGAAGAAAGCTTCAAACCTCTCATCCAACCTCAAAGACGTTTAAATCCGAAGGTCCAAGATGTGGTTAAAGACGAGATCGTTAAGTTACTTGATTCAGGACTAATTTACCATATCTCAGATAGTCCTTGGGTAAGCCCCATTCATGTTGTCCCTAAGAAAGGAGGAATGACCGTAGTGTTAAACGACAACAACGAATTAATACCATCTCGAACGGTAACAGGGTGGCATGTGTGCATCGACTATCGTAAATTAAATGACGCAACATGAAAAGATCATTTTCCACTCCCTTTTATCGATCAAATGCTGGAACTATTGTCTGGAAATGAGTATTATTGTTTTCTTGATGGATTTTCAAGGTTCTTCCAAATCCTAATCGCTCTAGAAGATCAAGAGAAGATAACTTTTACTTATCCTTAAGGGACTTTTGCCTACAGGAGGATGCCGTTCGGATTATGCAACGCTTCGACAACTTTTCAAAGATGCATGACGGCAATATTTCATGACATGGTAGAAGTTTTTATGGACAATTTCTTGGTATTCGGTAATTCCTTTGACCAATGTCTTAATAATTTAGATAAAATGCTCGGTAGATGTGTAGAGACCAACCTTGTACTAAATTGGGAAAAATGTCATTTTATGGTAAAAGAAGGTATTGTTTTGGGGCATAAAATAGTTAGGAAAGGGATCGAAGTTGACAAAGCTAAAATCGATGTAATTGCCAAATTACCTTATCCCACAAATGTAAAGGACGTTAGAAGTTTCTTGGGGTACACTGGGTTTTATCGCAGATTCATAAAAGATTTTTCCATGATTTCTAAACCAATGACCCAGCTTTTAATGAAAGACGCTAAATTCGATTTTTCTGAAGATTGTAAAAAAGCATTTAATAAGCTAAAAGAAAGATTAACCACCGCGCCTATCATAATATCTCCCGACTGAAGTATACCTTTTGAGTTAATGTGCGACGCCAGTGATTTTTTAGTAAGAGCAGTCTTAGGATAAATAATAGACGGGAAGTTTATACCTATCTATTATGTTATCAAGGCCTTAAACGATGCCTAAGCACATTACACCACCAGCGAAAAGGAACTTCTAGCAGTTGTCTTCTCCTTTGACAAATTCCGCCCTTCCATATTTTATCAAAAATCATGGTTTACACTTATCATTCTGCTTTAAAGTATTTTTTTTAGCAAACAGGATGCCAAACCAAGGCTTATCAGATGGGTTCTGCTTCTTTAAGGATTCAATATCGAGATAAAAGATAAAAAGGGGAAGAAAACTTGGCTGCTGATCACCTATCAAGACTCGATAATCCAAATATAGGGGAATTAGCCAAAGAAGAAATCGAAGAAAAATTTCCCGATGAGCATTTGATGATATTAAAAACCAAGCTAATTGACGAAGAACCATAGTATGCAGATTATGTCAACTACATTGTCGGAAAAGTGGTACCTCCAGAATGGACACCGGAAAAGAAAAAGCGGTTCTTCTCTCAAGTAAAGAATTATTTTTGGGACGAACCATACGCATTTAGATTATGTCCGGACAATGTAATGAGAAGATGCGTCGCTAGAAGTGAAATCCTCAAAATATTGGCACACTGCCATTCTGGTCCAACCGGGGGACATCATAGTGCTTCAGTTACAGGTAGAAAAGTTTACGAAGCAGGATTCTATTGGCCCAGTATCTTTTGAGATGCTAAAGACTATGTAATGAAGTGCGACACATGTCAGAAATTGGGTAACATTTCATCGCGAAACAAGATGCCTCAAAACATTATTCAAGTATGTGAGGTCTTTGACATTTGGGGACTAGACTTTATGGGACCATTTCCTGATTCGAGGGGTAACAAGAATATCCTAGTTGCGGTAGATTACATGTCTAAATGGGTTGAAGCTCAAGCTCTACCTACAAATGATGCTCGTGTAGTGGTAAAATTCTTAAAAGGGATGTTTGCCAGATTCGGGGTTCTTAAAGCCTTAATCAGTGATAGGGGAACACATTTTTGTAACTCCCAACTTGAAAAAGCTTTGCTTAGATACGGGGTGACTCATAAAATATCAACAGCATGCCACCCTTAGACTAATGTCCAAACTGAAGTCACTAACAGAGCTATCAAATGTATTTTGGAAAGATAGGTCAGATATAACCTAAAAGATTGGTCTGAAAAACTCAACAATGCATTATGGGCCTTTAGAACCGCCTACAAGACACCGACGGGATATACCCCATTTAGGATGGTTTACGGAAAATCTTGCCTTCTACCAGTTGAGATTGAACATAAAGCATACTAGGCTCGTAAACAGTGCAATATGGATCTCACGGCAGCTGCAAAGCATCGTTTCATGGAGCTTAACGAATTAATGGAGTTACGAGATGAAGCATATGAAAATAATCGGATCTACAAGGAAAGAACTAAGAAATGGCACGACTCTAGGCTCCGCGGAAATAAGGATTTTAAGAATGGAGACAAAGTCTTGTTATTTAACTCCCGCTTAAAGTTACACCCAGGGAAACTCAAGTCGAAATGGACCGGTCCTTTCGTAGTAAAAACCATGTACCCTTATGGAGCAGTCAAAATCACCAACAACGATGGTTGAAGCTTTAAGGTCAACAGACATAGATTAAAAAAATACCATGATAGAAATTTCAACACGAATGATAACGAATTCATAGAGATCGACACGTAAGAAGAGTGTTGAAGAGGAAAAAGGTCGAACTTAAAGACCAGCTGAAACAAAAGTGCTTCTCGGGAGACAACCCAGTCATTTTAATTGTTTGTCGCATTTTAATTGTTTGTTGCACGAGTCTGTCTTCCCAGACACTCTATACGACGTATCGAACCCCTCTAGATACGGCGTATAAAGATGTCTGAACGTTATCAGTTTTAAAAATTTAATATTTAATTTCTAGTAATTTAATTATTTTTACAGGAACCATACGGCGTATCCTAGGGTTTGAGATACGGCGTATTGATCCCTGTACAGTTGTATGTTTAATTGTTTTCTTGTACCATTATAGCGAGATAGAAATTACACTTGTCTTCTAATCCTTTATGCATGACCTTATTGAAACTATGATATGGTATATTCTGAAAAGGACATGTGTTGAACTTATCCGAGCATGCTGAAGCCCTAGTCAACACACGTTTTGCTCAAGACCTCATCTTGGAGAATTATCACGAGCAAAACATCAAGTAGTTTTCCGTTCTAATTCTATTTCACTTATTATTTAATTGTTTTATCTATACAACGAGGACGTTGTATAATTTGAGTGGGGGAGGAGAATTAGAACGTATTTGTCTTCTTTTTTACAAAATAACATGCTACGAGCTTAAAAGTGCTTAAAAATAGGCTAAATTTAAAAAAAATAGCATGACTTTTGTAAAAATCACAAGTTACATTACCTAGTGCACTATAACCCTTGATATATATTGTAAGAATTAAGCCTATTCCGTTTCTAATTCCTTACTAAAAATTCCATAAATTTATGAGTGTGCCGGTGATGTAGTGGACTTTAGAACTTGGCCTGGTATATCACTTGAGACCGCAATGATTAGTACTATGGATTTAGATAGAGAAACATGTTCAACTGATAAATTTATAGGATTAAACCAAATATCCTACATGTCGTAAAATTAACTAACTACACTGGTTAGTTAAATCCCGTGTAACCCTTGATTACTCTCATTTTAAGAGTAAAATCCCCTAGAACAACCTATTGAGCCATTCCTTTCTTTTTGTACACCATATTATATGTTTCGTTACACCTTCACACCTTAGCCTACCATGTAGATTAAGCATATTTTAATCAATGTTGCTAGTTGCTTTTGTGTAAAGTTTTGTATTTTTGATATGTGTGAAAACACATATCCATTTTATATCAAAATAGGCCCTAAAAAGACAAAATTGTGCTTTAAATGCTTGAATACTGCTTGTTTTGTCTTTATGATTGTGTAGGTGAGGATATTGCAAAAATCTCAAGAAAACGGTTAAAACCGGGCAAACACGAACACGGGAACGGAAGAGCACGCAAAGAGCCGGGAGAAAGCTATCAAAAGTCAAGAATGGTCAACTCAAGTCAACCTTTGGTCAACTTAAGTCAAACCACAAAAAGACAAAACTCCAAATATTCCCAAACCAGTCCCTCATAGTTCACCAAAGTTCAAAAATAATCCCTAAACCCTAACGGTGTTAACTCTTATAATTATAAGAGTTAACACTCGTTAACTTCCTTATAAAATAAACCATGGCCCATTTCCTTTTTTATAACCAACACCCGGCCCAATTTCCTTGTAAAGTCAAACAGACTTTTTAACCGGGTCAACACAATAATCAAACGCCCTCTTATAAGTTAAAAAAGGGCGGGAGAAACAATTTTTACTGTTCATCTCCTTCCCCAAATTACTACGAAGGTAAATCATAGGGCAAATCATAATTGGACACGAGGAAAGCTAATTCAAGTGATAAGGATCATAGTGGCAGGGTAAAAATGTCATCAAACGCATCTTATTGGTCAAGCCCATCAAGAGTGTTATCCCAAAAGCTTAATCTATTTCACAACTTAAGCTATACCAATAAGCAAAAAAGTAGAAAAGAGATAAGAGACAAGTTAGAAGATTTATTAGAGAGAAAACTAGAGATGGAAGATTACACACACACACAAACTATGCAAATGGTAACCAACA
>BQNB010057218.1:0-38311 GCA_026074375.1 Tanacetum coccineum | reverse complement strand
TTTTAGTCCCTCAAGTTGTATTTTCTTCACTTGGATGACCTTTGATTTTGTCCTTTCCATTCCGTGCTTGGTTTTGTTTGGTTTTGGCTTTCTTTTTGGTCCTGCTCTTGAATATCCGTTCTTGCATAATACAAATGCAAAACATACAAATACGATGTATTTTGGTACGTTTTTAGTCATTTATGTCTGTTTTTAATGGAAAATGGCATGTGTAATTAAGCACATACCAGTATCCAAAGCAATAATAGTTGATTTCTTTAAGTGCCACACTTTGCACTTAATTGCCTAAAAAAATGATTTGTTACATGCATGTATGTAAACTTTTTACACAAAGTGAGGCAGATGACCCGGGATTCGAGAGCAAGCTAGTCAATGAAGGCCTTAGAAAAGAAAGTCATAAAGATTTAAGACTATATATCATGAACCCATATGAACAACAGTTGTGGTTGAAATTAGAGATTCAAATAGTGTACTGTCGTTCTTCAGAGATAAGTAAGCAATCAAAGAAAAAGAACATTTGATGATAAAGTGTGTACAACATAAGGGCCTTAAACACAAACAAGTTAACAAGTTATGTTTAAAGTATTACAAACAAGCAAATTCCAAAGCATGTAACCTGTAAACATGATTCTGTAGATAAACTTTCAAGTTTCAACTTTATTTGATTTCAATAGCTTACTCATAATTGTCATGAGCCCAGTAGGTAAAACACTTAAACACCAAGGCTGTTTGACATTCAGTTACACCTTAAATTCATTAGATAAAAATTTCAAGCCAACAACTTTAATTAAAAAAAAGCAAGGGCTAAACAATCAGTTAGGGTAAGAGCCCAATTTTTTGTATTTTCAAACCAAGAATAACGTCAAGAAAAGGGAAAACTTACTCTCGTTTTATCACGTATGACGAACATCAAAGTTGTTTTACGTGGACTAAATAGTTGTAACATAACCGGAAATACATAGAGTATAAGTTCGAAAGCTTACCATTAGCACTAACGTATGAAAATGCTAAAATACATGCACATGGTAGTTTACCTAGAAAACATCTTCAAAAGAGGTTTGTTTGCAGCCTGCTCTCGTCCAATATCATGACACCACCTGCAAAATACGATAAGTAAAGAAACTAAAATTTACATTAAGCTCGTATTTTCATATGCTATATCAGGTAACAAGGAGGCTTACATATTTATAAGCACTATATCGGAAACAGCAAGGGCAAAAAGAGCACTCTGCTTTTCAAACGCATTATCATCCTGTAGAAACAGAAAAAATAAGTTCATAAGGCCCGTAAAATTATATCCTTATTTATAGGGTAGGGACCCGTCTACAACTCTAATGAAGACTTTTGCGTTTAGACATATGTTCATAAGGTCCCAAAAGTCAAAACTATAAATCTTGAGTGTATGTTATTTGTTAAGATAAACTACAACATATAAATAATAAGTACTACCTCTCTTCGCTCTCTTCCGTCAGTACCCTCAAGATCCATAACTATGGTGCAAGGTTCAATACCGACACATCTTGCCATCCAAATACCTTTGGTGGTTTGAGACCTATTAAAAGAGCAATGCAGTAAGTTAGCAATACTCACGACAGATGAAAAAGAGCCAAGACAGCAGCAAAATGCATACATACCTTCCCCTATAAGCATCCATTTCCCTGAAGTTTGTGTGAAATAGATTGTTAAGAAGTGTGCTCTTACCTGTCACAAACACGAACTCAAAACTGTAACATAATCTCAATAATAACTTTCCAAACACTTAGATGAAGTGCTAAAATGATAACAATAAAAGTTAATGCTAGCTACGGGATAAATGACTTGGTTTAGAATTATAAATTAAATGTCAAATAAGTTTACTTTTTGACAAATTATGGAAAGCATACCACTGCTTTGAGGTCCCATGATGGCAACGACAGTGTACGAAAGCCCACATTTAGCCATCTTGACTTGCTTGATAAAATTATCGAGGCCTTCGGCATTGAATGTGCCGTCTCCTTCTATAAGGTGGGTGGAGCAGCAACCTGCTTCTTTATCTAAAAAACAACACATGAATCAGTTTTCACATGACCGGGTTAACATTTCACAAGAGTTGCTAAACAGACATAAAGACCCAATCAAGAAACTGAAGATACAATGTATAAATTTAACCATGATATAAGTAAACATAAAAAGACATTAACATCCAAGAAGAATCAATTTCACCATAAATCGAACCTAATAATCAATTAAAAACTAGATGAAAAAAAGCTAGAAATGACCTTTAATGGCGGATTGGTGCTTAAACTCGACTTTTGAATATTAGACATGAGTAAATCACACCTACTTCGAGTTCATGACACAATTGATCTCGAACAATGTTTCCATATGTGGTGAATTTGGTACTGACTCATGAAGGATAAACACAAATCATAAAGTTTGATGTCTCTGTATGTGGGAGTGACCAAAACAAAGAGAGGGGCGGGAAAAGTATTAGGGTTTTGATCTTGGTGGAAAGAGAGGCGGGAGTAGGCGGGATCTGAATTTTTTAGATTTTATGCATAAGTTAAAGAGTTAAATTTCACTTCCAATAAAAAAAGACATATATGAGCAATTAAAAAATTAATGTTAATGTAATTTTTATACTTCTTATTAGGGGTGAGCAAAATGGACCACGGATCAGACCGGACCGAGAGACCGGCCAGAACATTTATCATTTTCCTTATTTTCGGTCCTTGGTCCGGTCTGGTCCGGTTTGGTATTACGAAAAAACCATCAATTATACCCTATTGGACCGGATCAGACCGGATCGAAGACCAAACCAGCACCAGACCGGACCATTTTGGTTCGGTCTTTGGTCTGGTGCTTTGGACAACGTCGGTTTTGGTGCGGTCCAGTTTTGGTCGGTGCGGCCCGACTTTCAGACTGTGAGCACCCCTACTTCTTATCATAAAAGACTATAACCTTATATAAAAAAATGTAAGGGATAAGGGACTTGAAATATCTTATAGAACGACTCAGACAGTTTTCATACGTTGTTGATGAGGTGAAAAATATGAGTATTGTGTTTAGGGGTCATGTTAGGTGGCGTCGTTACAACTCTAAGGTAACGCTGTTAAAGCCTATAACCTGTCACATGAAGAAGGTGGAAGAAACCATAAATCGATGACGGTGAGTAGATGACATCACAACCAAAGGCTATTTCATTCTTCATCATAGGGGATGTGAATCCACCTGTTCAACCAGTCATACCATCTAGGGCTCACACTTTAGGTGAGTATTCTCGTCCTATCGATAAGGGGTATCATAGTACCATTTAGCTGCCTGAAATGACTAGTGTAAGCCATTTGTGATCAGAAACCATCTAGTTGGTGCAAAACGGATGTGCATTCCATGGACTTAGGTCCGAAGAAACCAAACCAACACCTTAAGGACTTTTTATAATGTGTTGACTCCATTAACCTTAAAGGCGTCTCTAGAGAGGTTACGTGTTTACGTTTTTTCAATTATCTTTTTGTGATCAGGTTAGCGAATATCATAAATCCATGAAAACTATTGGTATCCCACCTGATAAACATGAAACTGATGAAAATGAGGAAGGAAAGCAATTGTCGGCCGGCAAATCAAGTGAAGTTTCTTCGGAACTCTTTCAGAAAACACATTTGTATGTAATACAGAATACAGATGAAATTGTACCATATATCAAGTAAGTATTACTAATACATGTCTATTTCATTACTTAAAATGTTCTATCAAATATAATAATCAAAGACATTGTTTTAGGCGACACAAGCAAGTTTTGAAAACATAAAACCCGGGTAAACGAATAGTATTTTTGGAGAATGAGCACAGTAAATCTTTTGCTAAGTGGTTACGCAAAGAGGTAATTAATCGTATGTTATTTATAATTGTTTGTTTGTTGTTCCTTAAATTTGAAGCTAATATATACGTGTAATGAAATTCAGGTGGAGAGAGAGTTAGCGATCGACAAAGAAAGTGTATCAGAAACTGTAAGGTGGATATCATATGGACCACGCGCCACCGTAGTGAAATACGATGCATATAACATCAATGGGTATACCTTTCGTACGAAATGTCATGATGGCAAAGTTTACCAGAACAGTGGGGTTAGTGTTGAGGCAATCGATCTGCACATATCTAAAGAAGTTGCAACCACAAGACAAGCATACTATTATGGTGTTTTACAAGAGATATGGGTACTAGATTACCGTTTCAGGCAAATTCCTCTTTTCAAATGTGATTGGGTTAATCACAAATCTGGTGGTGTGAAACGCGATAAACTTGGGTATACATTGGTCGACCTGAATAATTTAGGCCACAAGGTTGATCCGTTCGTATTAGCCTCACAAGCACTACAAGTGTTTTATGTGAAAGACCCGGTAGATAAAAAATTGTCTATTGTCTTTAAGACACCTCCCAAGAATTACAAAGATACGTATGACGAAGTCGATGAGGAATTTAGTACCGTCATTCACCATCGCAATGATAACGTATTGCCTCTTGTAGATCGACGTGACTTGGCTAATGAATCACGAGATGACTACTATCGAAAGGACTGTGGAGGTGTTGTGATACGAAAATCCAAGTGAACCATGTCATGCTCAAGTTGTCATGCAAATACTCTTGTGAATGATTTCATTTTATCTATTAATTTTTTACATCCTGTTTGGTTTATATGTGTGTACTGCTGAACTCATTTAGTACTGCCAGGCAATAGTTAGTGCTGCCAGGCATGTCAGCTGTAATGGTTGTTTAGTGTTAATAATGTTCAGTTTGTGTCTGTGAATTAAGGTTATGATAAGTATGAAGGATGTATGGAAGTTTTGCTGGATAATCCTAATTAATGAAAGTTATGATGTTTATTAAAGTTCAGGTGTTGTTTAGTCTTAATAAGTATTGTATGAAAGTTTTGCTGGATAATCTGAATGACAGTTATGATGTTTAGAACTGGTTAAACTAGTTCATACTGCTAGGTTAAACCTAATACTGCTAAGGTAAGTTAAAACGGCTAAGCTAAGAACTGAACTGATACATTAATTAATGATAACACACATTAATTCATTCCACCCACCACCGCCTAACTATCCCTCTACCCCCTTAAACTCTTCCACCCATTCATAACACACATTAATTCATTTCACCCACCAAAATCGTTCAGCTACAGTAATCCCTAACACTTTTTCATAAACCCTAATTTCAAACATGGCAAATCAGAACGGTAACTTTATTATCTTCTTTTTTTCCTTATTTCCTTTTTTGCTTATTTTTTAGCTTCTCTGCTAATGTGTGTCCATTATATGTTTTTTTTCAAGCTTAACTGCTCATATGTGTTGCTGTGTGTTGCTTATCTGCTCATGTTTCTTAGAATGATAACCTTTTTCGAATCCCCTTATATTCTTAAACACATATATAGCAGTTTAGGGGTGTTTGGATTAAAAAATTGGACCCATATGCATTAGCCACATTATGAAGGAGGGAGTGTGTTTAGGGAAATTAATTTTGAAAACCAAATAACTGATTTTGATCTTGCTAAGGATATTAGGATAGGTAGCAACCCATTCCTCAGGTCATACCCACACACCATTTTGCTGTCAACATTAGTCAGAGCTTTAATTGAAAAGACTTCCTTAAGTATGCATAGCTCAGACTTTGTTGTTAACTTGCAGAAAACATTGTTGTGAATTTAGATAGTAGCTCAGACAACAACAACTCAAACTTATATAGCACTTCTCAAATTAGCACTTCCGAGGAGATAGATTATGACTCTCCAGAACCACCTAAGAGTTTGCTCAAATGGTACCACTATTTGTCAGATGAGTACAAGGACAATGGCAGGTTTTGGGGTTCAAAATCAGGATGTAATGAGAGTGATGTAAAACCTTCTTGGAAAGACATTGAAAAGGCTAAAGCATGTATGTTGGCTAAAGCACAAGCATCTGAGGCATCTTCTAAGGCTAAAGTAGAAGCATGTGGGTCTAAGGCTAAGCTACAAGCATCAACTAAAACACTCATTGTCAAAAGCCCTGTACCAATAACAAATTGTGTACTTGGGCTTGCAAATGCTAAAACCAGGGATGCTATTAAAGGCAAGACCTTTGGAGTGAAGATACAATGACTTTTGCTGACTTTTGCTAAAGAGAAGATAGGGAAGAGGAAGCTTAGAAGTGGATAGTGATGTTAATCTACTTTATGATGTTATGTTTTTTGGTCCTTATGTAATGGTAGTAGATGTTAATCTACTATAAACGAAAGCCTGTATGTAACTTAATTTATTATGTTAGAATGGTTTGTATTTGGTTAATGAAGTAATGATGTTATCTTCTATATTGTGTTATCTGCTTATTTTGATTGACAAATGTGTGTTTTGGTTAGGATATTATCTGCTTATACTTAATTTTCTTTTGCAGAAATAATTGACATTAGCTCAGATGACAGGAGATAGGCAGCAAAAAAAGCAAGTGCTCCAGTATTTTATGGGCCATCAACACAAGGATTGCTAGATGCTTATAGATATGGCATAATTGAGGAATATCTATAATGAAACTACTTTCCAAGCATAGACAATGAAATCACAAACATGGAAACCACAGACAAGGGAAACACAGACAAGGATTGCATTAATGACTCTAACTCTGTAATGTCTAAAGGTAAATATGTACCAGTTTGCAAGAAAAACAATCCAAACATGTATAGCCATGTACCTGTCACATGATGTGTGCTGGGACTAGCAAGTGTTACTACATGGGATGAAATTGAAAAGAAAATGGGATCCAGAAAAACAAAAACTTGTGTAGATAAGGCAAAGGGGAAAAGAAAGGTGTCATGTGGAAGCTGATCATGTTATAACATGTTTTAGATGTTACCTTTTGTTTGTGTTTTGTTTAACAATCAAACTTTATGGTGACTTATGTAATGGTGAAAAGCATGTACTTTTTTTTGGTGAAAACTATGAAGATATATTAGAAACAACTTATGAAGATACACACTGTCAAGATCATAGACATGCCCATGATCTTTTGAGAAAGACAAATACAACAATAGAACACAAAAAACAATTCTTCACAGTACACCCACAACAACTACATTTCCCATTCTTTGCTGTCAAAGACATATTAGCCCAGAATAGACTAAATTAACGAATAGTACTCTAAGCAAGATGTAAACCGCTTTGACTCCATAAGGAGACTCCGGTTTGATTCTGCTGAAGTGTACCATCCTTTTTAAAAAGCATGTTTTTAGCGTACTAGCTCAAAAATAATGAATCTTAAACTTTTAAATTAAAACGAAAAACATACATTAATGAATAGGTTTGCTCTGGCAAGATGGTAACCTGCTTGACTTCTGTAAGGGAGGTCGCGGGTTTGATTCTTGCTGGGGTGTAACATCTTTTTTTATTTTCTTTTTATTAATCTAATGGTTTTTTTGGGATTTGTCTCATACAACTGAAGCATAAAGTGACCAAAAATGTTTTATAAGTGTGACCATATATGTTTAAAGTGACAAATGTCTATTTTGTGGACTCTTGATCATCAATGGCCACAGAATTTGATATTTGTGTGACTTGTTTGTAATATTTAGCCACACAAAGCATGTTTGTTTTGGGTATTTAGTCACATACAACTAAGCATAAAGTGACCAAAAGTGTTAATAAGTGTGACCATATGGTGTTTAAATTGAAGAAATGTGTATTTTGTGTGACTATTGATCATCTAATGGCCACATGAATTTGAAGTTTGTGTGACCTTTTGTAATAAACAGGCCACACAAAGCATGTTTGTTTTGGGTATTTAGTCACATACAACTAAGCATAAAGTGACCAAAAGTGTTAATAAGTGTGACCATATGCTGTTTAAAGTGAAGAAATGTGTATTTTGTGTGACTAATGTTTATCCAATGGCCACATGAATTTTATGTTTGTGTGGCCATTTGTAATATTTAGTCACACAAAGCATGTTTTTTTTGTGTTTAGTCACATACAATTAAGCATAAAGTGGCCAAAAGTGTTAATAAGTGTGACCATATGGTGTTTAATTGAAGAAATGTGTATTTTGTGTGACTATTGATCATCTAATGGTCACATGAATTTTATGTTAGTGTGGCCTTTTGTAATATTTAGTCACACAAAGCATGTTTGTTTTGGGTATTTAGTCACATATAATTAAGCATAAAGTAGCCAAAAGTGTTAATAAGTGTGACCATATGGTGTTTAAATTGAAGAAATGTGTATTTTGTGTGACTATTGATCATCTAATGGCCACATGAATTTGATGTTTGTGTGACCTTTTGTAATATTTAGCCACACAAAGCATGTTTGTTTTGGGTATTTAGTCACATACAACTAAGCATAAAGTGACCAAAAGTGTTAATAAGTGTACCCAAAAGGGTGTTTAAATTGAATAAATGTGATTTTTGTGTGACTATTGATCATCAAATGGCCACATGAATATTATGATTGTGTGACAAAACGTTTAGTGTGACCATATATGCCATTTGGTCACAGTGTTAGAAGTAAATGTGACTAAACACATTAGCTTTTGGCAAGCTAACACAAACTAAACTTTAGACACACATATTAAGTTACGTGACCATATGTAACAGAATTTGGCTACACTAAAATAATGTGTGACAAAACGTTTATTACCAAAGTGCATATAGTCACATGTTTCAAGTGTCGACAAATATTTGTCACTATTTATATGTATATCGTGACCAATGCTTCAAGCTTACTTGTATTGGTCTCACGTTCCAAATTCATATGTGACCAAACAATATTACCAGTTACTTTTAGCCACATGATGTTTAGACAATGTGTGGCAATACAGTTCTAATGGTCACTACGATAAAAATGATACATGTGTGGACTAATTATAATGTGGTCTTTTTTTGGTACCTTTGGTCACATAAATATGTGAATGTGTGGCCGTTCTATTTTGCCCATGTGTGACCAAATCCACTTTTTGTACTAGTGAATTGTGGATTAAAACACGCATCTAATGAGTTATAATCTTTAGTTTAATTGTTAAATCAGCATCACTGTTTAATATGTTTTTTAATTAAAATAAAACAAGCTCAGAGTACATTTGAAAGCTAGTGGGAGTATTTTGTCTTATTTCATTAAAATCAAATATGTTGTTGAACATATTAGAAACAATTTTTCATCTAAGATTTTATCCCTTAGATTGAAATAATATTTCTTGTAAAGATTTTAGAAAATGAAATATACAACCTTGAAAAATATATTTGATAGATTAAACATATTTGGTGAATTAAGTCTGAATACAACATGAATTATCATTGATTGAAAATCGAATGATCTATCGCACTTTGGTGAGATTAAACACATGAATGAAAGCCTCAGTCCCACTAAAGGATTGATTATATGTACATCATATTGTATATGGATTAGTTGTACATTTGAATGAGTGCAAGGGTGATTTATGACTAGCATTGAATCTAAATGAAAGAATTAGCAGGAAACATTCTGATAAATGTATATTGGATTAGAATTCATCTCTTGAATTAATAAAGAAGATACAATAGATATAACATTGTAATAATCATAGTAAAATCATTATAAATTTACAAACCTTGGTTTGAAATGATATCTAAACATTAATCAAAGAAGTGTCAAAGTTTTGAAATATTAGCATAGGTTGTTTGTATACACTATCTTGACATGATTCTCAATCTTACTCGAGGGCAGTTTTCCATCATGATTGATAACATGCCTGTCTAACACAGCTTATTTAAAACATAGTTGTCATAAATACCATTAAAAAATAAGAATGCTTATGTTTGGAAAAACTGTTGAGATGACTATCTTCATTAGGATGTTTTATGTATGTCATACGTCTTATGGAATATAATGTGACTAGATCCATATAAGTAATACTTATAAGTGAGTGCACACTTACAAAATAACAATCATCATATTATTCAAAGAACTTTACGATTCGTGAATTTTTGAAATAAGTATTCTCAAAGTTCCACAAGATCATAACCTAGTTGATTTGTTCATAAAACCTATGCCTTATCACCAATTGCAATTGTTGTGAATAAGACATTGGTATTCAACTAGGATCATCATGCATTGATCTTATTTGGTATTTGGATAATGGAACTGGTAACTTTGTAATTAAAATAAATGAATTAACATATGTGGTATCATTGTTTTCATTTACACTATGGTGTTCTATATTTACATGTTTAAATCCTTGAATAAATGTATTTAATCTAAACTATGTTCATTGTCAGTTAACAATATAGGAATATTGTTGAGTTAAGACAAATGTGAGGGTTGGCTATATACTGTTGAATATGTAAAGATGATTCTGTCAAACTCATATGTTATTCAATGTGGTCACCCCACCTTGTGTTAATCACTCTATGGATAGGCGTCATTAAGTGAGTTACATATATGGTAGAGTTTTCTTATCCTCATACTTGAGATGCAAACAGGTCTTGCATGTATAGATGGCATTTCTTGATTATAGATAACCACTATGCCGATCGGAAACGAAAGCCGATGGAGTTCGAGGTTGGGGACAGAGTTATGCTTAAGGTCTCGCCTTGGAAAGGGGTCGTACGGTTCGGTAAGCGGGGCAAGCTGAATCCGAGATATGTCGGACCTTTCAGGGTGTTAGCAAAAGTTGGGAAAGTTGCCTACAGGCTGGAACTTCCTCAAGAGTTGAGCAGAGTTCACCATACTTTCCATGTGTCAAATCTGAAGAAATGTTACGCTGACGAACCATTAGTCATGCCGTTAGAAGGAATTCATGTTGACGATAAGCTCCAGTTTGTGGAAGAGCCCGTTGAAATTATGGAACGGGAGATCAAACGATTGAAGCGAAGCCGGATACCATTGGTTAAGGTTCGCTGGAACTCTAGGCGGGGCCCTGAGTTCACCTGGGAACGTGAGGATTCGTTCAAAAAGAAATACCCACATCTCTTCACAAACCGGGCTTCGTCATCTACTACAAGGTCTTAAGCTTTGAGGACAAAGCTCTTTTAACGGGTGGAGACTGTAACATTTCTCATTTTCATGTCATTGTACGACATTTATTATCCGTCACTATTTATTTTAGTCCGATACGCGTTTACTTTTAATAATTACTTTTAAGTTTAATTGCGTAGACTAGAAATAATCAATTAATGTAAACGGTCGTCAAATAAATTAAGGGTTGCATCAACCAAGTAGCAAATTATTATTAAGAAGATAATTATGTACTTTGCGTATTTTATTTTTATTGGTCACGTAAAAGGGTTACGTTTCGCAATAAAATACATTTGGACACACCCCGGAAATACCTAGACTTACCTAGACTCAAACCAATACCCACTTTTATTACCTCAACATTTAAATTAAATCAATTCTTGTGTAAAACCCACTAGGGGCCGGTTATACACACAAAAGCACCTAGAAAATCCTTAAAAATCTCCTAATGATCCTTACAAGTACTAGTACATCCTTGGTTTAATTAATACTTGTCCTAAATGTTCCCTACTAGCCAAATACATAATGGTTAATAACCATTTTGGTTCTCCTTTGCCCTATGCCGCGGTTAAACATGATCCAACACACAAATCCATAAGATTTCATAATCTAGCTCAATCTTGTACAAATATCCTCTAATTAAGAGGTGTACTTGTGTGGTTTAACAAAACAAGGTGTAGTTAACTAGAAAACTTCAAAACCACTAGGGCTTGGATCGGTTTGGTTTGTTTGTGTAACTAGAAACATGTAACCAAGTATTTGCCTATAAATACTCACACAACCTCACCATATTACACTCTTGCAACCCACACATACACGAAACACTCTCTACTTTGCTCTATTTGTTTCGGGTCACCACAGCCGAGACACTATCCACACAAACACGACATCACACTAGTAATCATCAAGCTAAGGTTATACGTTTAAGGGTTTGAAAGCAAGAAAGATTCGGTTTAAACTAAGGATTGGGGTATACAAGTCGAGTTTCCACACGACTACACTACGCACACGTTCAAGAAGATAAGACCCTTGTAAGTGTCTTAGCCTATGTTCATATTCAAGTTTCATGTTTGCTTCATGTGTCATAAGGCACGGTTATTATATGTTAACAAGCTAAACATGGGTCGTGCCTAGCATGACACAACCCATGTCCACGTCTTACAATATACAACATATATAGACTTGTGTGGTGAACCAAAAGCCATAAGGCACATAACAAAGATCTTGTGTATAAGCATAAATGTTTAAATATGACATGCACACGTAAAATATTTAACCGAGAGGTTTGATAACTCGTTTGGAAACGAAAACACTTTCATGTCACGTATCATAATACTTAACAACTCGTTTTGCTCAATAAAGGATGTGTACACAATAGTATATGCGAACTAGGGTTGTTTGGGATATGTCAAAATAAGTTAGCAGAAGTTAGTACTGCTAGCAGGGTTAGTACTGCTAGCAGAAGTTAGTACTGCTAAGCAGGGTTAGTACTGCTAGCAGAAGTTAGTACTGCTAGCAGAGTTAGTACTGCTAGTATATTGTTAATACTGCTAGTGTATTAATAATACTGTTTTTGACAATCCTGAACTTTCTTGTGTCCAACACGAGCTCAAACAAACTCTAACGAATTTGTAACTCACTAATGGGTTGTATGATACGAGCTAAATTAGAAGTTAATACTGTCAAGCTTAAGAAGTTAGTACTGTTGGCAGAAGTTAGTACTGCTAGCAGAGTTAGTACTACTGCTAGCATATTGTTAATACTGCTAGTGTATTAACAATACTGTTTTTGACATTCCTGAACTTAAAGGACTATTTGGAACTCATAAGAACCTAAAATGTATTTTTTTGTAAAATAGAGGGACTAAACGTATCAATATGGAAACTCAGGGGTGTAAACGGTAAATATTCTATTTTAAACTATAAGGACTGTTTTTGCCAATAAGACCCTGTATACTACTCACCGCCACATTACTCCGACCTCTATCTGCGGGTATCTCTCTTTTATACATATGTCCATAATTTCTAACGTCTCTTCACTCAATCAATACAACACGATCTATCTAGTAGAACTCGCGACACTCTCGATTAAACATAATCTATCCGCGGATGCCTCACTTCTAACTTGCGACTAAAACACACCGACTCAATAAAACAAGTGTATTTTATTATTTACATACATTCTACACACACTAAAATCACCTTAGTAATAACAACTAAAATGACAGACTATATAGTTCTAAGTTCTCTCTCTATATATAAAGGATTTTATCAATATAAAGTACCTCCAACTTCGATCGCTCCAGTTCAGCAACAAGACAGTGTCAAAAACCAAAACTAGATCTTATCAATACTCAAAACAGTCCAATCACAATCCTCTCATGACACAACACACCAGACACTCCGATTAATATAAGTCAATCACACATCACACATTAGTGTAGGTTCGTGATACAGTTTATTTATAGACACTTTATAGAGAGACAGTTATATTTATAACTCAACTATGTAGACTAATAAGACTTGAGCCAGAAGTGAATTGCGCGTGTACTAACTTAAGTCTACACGATATGTCAGCGGAGAGATGAGTGAGGATATATCCTCTTATCCAGCTATATTAACTTCTTTCTGCGTTTTCTCATTTATTATCAGTCCATGCTGACTGTGAACATAAACATATGCAACAAACAAGATTGAGGCTCATTCTCATCACAGACTTCCGATGATATACTATAATACACTAAGTTCTCTTCACACTATTATTAAATCATTGATAATTAATATCGACGTCTCAGTCAAGGATGGATGCACGGTTGTATTACGTGACTTTCGTCTATGATAGTTTTCGTATCTACTAGAGGTGAGGGAGAGCACATTCTGTATATTACTTGGGTGAATCTCACACATTAGACACAGAGTGGAATATCACATTGAGCACATTTTTAGATGCGACACATCGTTACAATGTGTCAGTCGGTAGTGGGCACTTTGTAGACAATCATGGTTCTCAACGATGGTATCGAGCACGAACTTCTCTAGTTTTGAGATGTTGTGAGTGGATAGTTATGTGCGAGAGTATTTAGACACAGCAGGGTTGTTGGTTTTTTGTTTGCTTTTTAAGGGTGGGGTTGTTTTTTGGATTTGCTGTGGACAAGAAATTATGAGTTTAGGAGATTTCTATAATATAATTTTGGGACTTCGATTACATACTTGACAGTCAGGATATCGGTTTGGTAGGGTTTGGTGGGTGTGGATTGTTTTTTTTGTGGTGGGTTTTTGGTTAGTGATGAGAACGTGTCGTTGATGCACGTAAGGAGATACATCAGTTATCATATGTTGAAACTTTGATCAGAGAGGGATGACAGATGGTTGTAATGATTCTTGTCATGAGAGATGGTTTAGGTTAGATCACATGGAACACGTTACAGTCACAGACTCTTGGAGTTTTAGGTGTAGGAGAGTATATTGGAATTTAGATGAATGGTGGGCATCTGTGCGAGTATAAGGAGTTTCGAAAAGTAGGGACATTGTGAGTGGGAGGTGTTTAGTATGGTTATATTTTGAGAGTAGTGTTGGGGAAGAGGAGTGGTGGGATTCACATGTAGACTTGACACTTTTGTGCAGCGGTGTGTGACTTGCTGATGTAAGTAATTGAGTTTGGTCTATGTATATGAGTACATAGCAGATTGGGCAACACGGTTGACACAGCTTCGTCATGTTATTGTAGGGTATAGGTCTCTCTTATTGAGTTGTTAGAGGAGAGCACATTTGTTGATGGAGTGTGATAGGGTGTTTTTCTTTAGGGAATGAGGTCATCTCAAAGGGTGTATGACTGTTATTGTAGAGACAGACTTTTGTGGATAGGGAGCGATCTATTCTCATGTCTTCTACTTAGAGAGTGAATAGGAGAGGCAGGTGTGTCTATGGAGTGAGGTGGAGGGAGTCTCATTTCTGATGATGTGATCTTTTTGTTCTTTTTTTCAACTTGTTGCTTATATCTGAGAAGAGGGAGAAGTAGAGGTTCAATGGAGAGTCTTGACATCGGTTCTGTGCTAGTATCTTACTCTTTTCATTGTTTTTTTGGGTCTACTCTGTCTTTTTTCTGAAATGGTTTAAGGGGGACATTTCGTCATCACTTATATGGGGTCTATTTTACTGTAGAAGATATTGTATGGACTCACTGTTTATACTGTGGGATACGTCGTGGTCTATATCATTTCTTTTGTGAGTGAGATTACTCATTTTCAGGTCTATTGGATTATCTTTACTACTCATGGATTTCTCTTACCTTACTTTATATTAGTTAGGGTGGTGTAGGATAGTACATGTGTAGGTGTGATAATCATGTCATGAACTAGGTCTGGTATCTTTGTCTATTACTCATCTGTGTATTATAGTATAGAGCTGATATGGACTTAGTGTTTATTGTCTTATTTTATTTAGAGGTTTTTTTTTTGGGGGTCTTTTTTTTTTTTTTTTTGTTTTTTTATTTTTTTTTTTTTTTTTTTTTTTTTTTTTTTTTTTTTTTTTTTTTTTTTTTTATTTGGGGTGGTTGGTGGTTTTTTGGTTTTTTTTTTTTTTTTTGTGGTGGGGGTTTTTTTATGGCTTTATTTTTTGTTTTTTTATTTTTTTTTTGGTGAGTTTTTTGTTTATGGGATTTGATGGTTTTTTTGTTTGGGGTTTTTTTTTTTTTAAAAGAATTGATGGTGCAAATAAAACTGGATGAGCTATTGTAGCAAAGTGGTTAGTGTGTGTTTGTGGTGTGTCGTATGTGTAAAGGGGGAGGTCTAGGGTTCGACCCTTGGCCTCTCTCTTTTTATAAAAACTTTTATTTATTTATTTTTCTTTTTACACACTTGTAAAACACTCAAAAATAAGCAAGATTAAAAAAGACAACTTTTTATGAAACTGAAAATTAAGCAGGGAAATAAGCAACCAAATGGGTAGATCTGAGCTTTTCACACCAAAGGCCAAATGGCTTAACTGTTGGCTATTTCTAGGACAAATAAGCTAGGCAAATGACTAAATAAGCAAACACAGATGGAAAACTACACTTAAAAAGCAAATTCAAACAAAATAAGCAAGTGACATTAAGCAAAAAGGCTAAAAATGCAAATAAGCTATAATGGCAAAGACAGCTAAGATATTTAAACACAATAAGCAAGTAAAAAGACAAATAAGCTTTAAAATCTAAAACCCTAAACCTAATAAGCTAGGAAAAACAAAAATAAGCAAAGAAGTGCAAACAGATAAGTAAGAAAAGCACAAATAAGTCAAATAAGCTAAGGGCCTAATTCTGCATACAAACAGCCCCTAGGGTCACTTTTGGCTTAAAAATAAGTCACTTAGAGGGATCCTTAGGCTTAAAAGCTTATATGGGCTTAAAGCTCAGCTTCCAAGCTACAAAAAACCTCAATTAGATCAAAGTTTGAAAATCAAATGAGCCAAGAAAAGGGCTTGTGAAAACAGCATACACTGACTTTGGCTATTTTCAGTTTTAAAAGGGGCTATTAAGCAGACTCAAAATAAGCTATAAAATAAGCTCAAAATTTAAATCAAAGTTAAAACAGATTGAGTGTAGCTACTAATGAGCTTGTGCTCAAAATATCAAAAGCTAGAAATACTATTTACCATCTGATAATTTGAATTGAAAAAAAAGGGCAGATTGAGACTAAAAAAATGACTTAACAAAGGTTGACAGATTAATAAAAACAGAAGGAGACTTAAAAAATTTTACACTACTGCATTAAACACATGAAAACAACTCTAAAATTACTCAAAAACAGGTTTTTAAAACTCTTACCAAATAAGCAATGTTAAAACTGAAATTTACCACAGTTTTGAAGATCCTATTAGAAAAACCTTAAAACAACTTAAAAACACTTAAAGCTTGTAAAAACTGATTAAGGCTAACTAAAAAAAAGTTATGCAATTTGGCCAAGTGACCCAAGAGGACTAAAACCAGATTTTACCCACTTTTAACCCTTGACCCAAACACCCCTTTAAGTGCAAAAATGCTTTTAATTTTTTTTTAAAAAACTGATAAAGGAAGATTTAAGCAAGGGTTTTAGAAAAACAGATGACAAGCAAACCAAGATAGGCACATATAAGCAAAAAGTAACAAGAAATAAGCAAACAAAGATTTGGCAGATACAAGGCAATATAAGGCAGTTTAAAAAGAAAACTTAAACAAAAGACAAAATAAGCAAACAACAAGCTCAAACAAGCATAAATAAGATAAATAAGCAGAAAAAAGCATAAATAAGCACTAAATAAGCTGAGCTACAGTGAAAATGCAAAAATATGAAAAAGAAAGCTTACAAAGAGTCCTTAGCTTATGGCTATGAGAATAAGCTTTCCAAAAGCTTAAAAACAAATCCTATAGCCTCCCATGAGGCACTAAACCAAAGGCCTTCCCTTATAACCTTGCTCCAATGCTTCTTTTTGTGATTTTTCTTGGATTTTTGACTTTTTTGACAGAAAATGAAAGAGGCTTATATAAAGGCTTTCAATGACTTAAAAGCTTTTATATGAGCTTAAACAACAGGATTAAAAGACAATACAAGCTTAAATGGCAATATGTAAGGAAAACTTAAATTTGCATAAAAGTAAATGACAAATAATTTAAAAGACAAAATTTAAATGACTATTAATTTAAAATGCAATATATTTAAATGGCACAAACTTTGGTTTACAAGTTTTTGACTCTTAACACAAAAATTCGATAATTACAAATGAGCTATAATTCCTATATTTATACTAGGTCTTCATGCTTCACTTGTGTTTCTTCATAGAGTGTAAATCAACAGTTGTGTTTGTTGTGTGAGGAGAAAGCCATAAGCAATCTTAGCCATTGATATTAACTTGGTCCCCAATCCATGATCTCAGCCCTTGATTGTATGTTGTCCTTGGATTGCCAGCGTGTATCTTGGAGGCTTGTGAGGGGAAAGAGATGGGTTTGGAGTGTAGTGAACAGTGGTCGAGGAGGGGGGACAGGGATACATGAACAGTGGGTCAGGGTTTTGGCGGGAAATTTTGTTTTTGGGTTATAAGGGGCAGGGTAATAGTTTAGGGTTTTGGCAAGAGTAGTCCTCCAACTCATATAAGTGGTTTGCATGTTTAGTCCTTGTGGGGGTGAAAGTTTGAGGATTAGGCAGATTCAGTCCTCCATTGTATATGGTATTGTTACAAGGGCAGTCCCTATGGACTAACAACAGTTAAAGGTTAAAGGGTATTGGGCTAAACAGCCGTTAGTGGGATTTGGGCTTATATAGGGGTTTTGGGCCGAGTATAATTAAAGGGAAATTGGGCCTTTTTTATGGATTTAGGCTTATGGTCTTCATGTAATGTTTAAATGGGCTGACCCGGCCCATTAGATGGGTATGGGTGGGCCCATTTAACATTTCTTCGTTTTCGGCTTTGACTTTGACCTTGACTTTTTGCGGGGTTGACTTTGACTTTGACTTTTGTTGACTTTGGCTTCGATTTGACTTTGTCTTTTTCACGCTCTTCCATTCCGTGCTCGGTTTTGTTGTTTTTGGCTTCATTTTTCGTCCTTTTGTCGGATATCCGTGTCCTGCACAATATAAAAGAAAACATACAAATACAAATGTATTTTTGGTACATTTTTGGTCATTTAAGTCCGGTTTTAATGGAAAATGGTATGTGTAATTAAGCACATACCAGTTATCTTTTGAATCTTTAAAAATTGATTTGATGTAAACTTATTAATATTTTAAATTTACGCAACGGTATTTATTTTTCAAACGTACCCTTAGAGGTCGTTCTTTATGCTTTGTACTCGAAATAGCCATGGACGTCACGCCTTCGGACGCCAAATCGAAAGGGACCGTATTTGGGGGTGTGACACTATCAATGCATATCCATCACTCATATTTCTTTGGATCGTTAAGGTTTCATCGCCTAAAGGTATACGAATAATCTTTTTATCATGAATGATCATGGCGTGGTATCTTGTCAACCAATTCATACCAATGATAACGTCGAAACTACCAGGTTCTATGGGTATTAAGTCTATCTTGAATAGATGATTCAGAATATTCAGTACACAACCTCAAATGTTGGTATCAACTTCTATAATCTTTTCGTCGGCTAACTCAACAGAGTACCTAGTGTCTACAGTAGATGGGACGATGTCACTTAAATGGCAAATCTTAGCGGAGGTGAGGCTTCTATCAACTAGGTTCCATGTTCTTGCAATAATTACGTCCATTGCTTTAACTTTGGGTCCATTAGAAGAAAACGGGAAACAACACCGGACACGAGAGGCTTCAAAGAATTTGTTAGGAGAGTCCTGCAAAAATCACAACAAACAAACAACAAACATCGAGAAATCGGAAAGAGAACAAGCCTCTCTCAACACAACACATTAGATAATAGAAAGTAGAAATGATAAGCATGGGGTGAACTCCCACGAAGCGGCTTGTTTTTGATCACCGAGTCGCAAGCTCGACTCGATCCCTGAATTTAGTTGTCCTTAGGGAAAGTCAATGGAAACTTTCATTGAAACTACCACTAGATTATGAAACGTGATGATTCCAGGATCAAAAACAAAATTCTCACTTCTAAAGGAGAAAATCACAGGTGATTTCTTAGAATAAGTGAAATGTGGAAGAAAAGTCCAAATGATAAAAGCGAAGGTATTGACATCCTCAATAGGTATCGGCTTCTGGTTTTGGTAGAAATTAAGCACAACATTCTTCAAACATTCATCTGGTGGTTCTGGCGGAGGTAAAAGAAATGACGGTTCTTTGGAAACTAAAAGAGTACCGGAGGAAATGTTCTCTTTTAAATTCTCCTCCAATGTTATAAGATTTTTATCATGAATGGCATGATAAACTAGTATACCTGGTTTGAATACTTTGTCCTCGTTTCCGAGAGAATTCAAGATAACACTAGCCGACAACTCCGCAGTGAAAGGCGAGTCGGAATCTAACAAAGGATGTGGTAAAATACTTGATTTGGTGGTAGAGTCAAATGAAATGGTTAAATCCTTTTTTAAGTCCTTTGGTTTGGAGAAATGATCATTAAAATCAATTGGATTATCAAAAGTGATTCTAATCGGCATGACAATGGTATCGATTGAAACATCACTTGAAACTTCCTTTTCATTTTCCTTAATTTCTTCAACTTCTTGAGAAAGATGTTTTGGTTTTTTATGTAAGTAAGTTGCCAAGAGACAAATTATCGCTTAAATACTTAGTGTTTAGAGAAGTATCTCTTCTTACAAAAGTAAGTGGGAGCATCTATAGATCTTGAAAATATTCAAGAACAAAATACATAACCTTTTGAATTCACTTGCTGATGTCATATTAGGTTTAGCATGAAAATGTTGAACCAAAGTATAATGTAACTCTCATTCATAAATCCATAAGGATGCCTCATCAATGGAGTGATATTTTTATATCAATGCTTAGGAATATAAGTTAGAGGGTCATGATAAACCTATTAACTAATAAGATGAATTATCACATCTTGGATCTGATAAATATCTTAGAAATATGAATGATAAGATGTAGTCCTTAAAAGACAATCAATGTTTTAAGATTGATTGATCTTTCACCAAACAGTAAAATGTGAGGGGAAAATGAGTTTCTTTTGAAGAAAGGCTCATAAGGATAAGATTGTATATATATTAATGCCTGACTGAAGAAACAAGTTTTTAATCTTACTCAAGCAATTGACTATGATTAAGTCTTTCTTTTCTACACGTATTAATTATATAATGATAACTAATTGTCATATAGGTTTTCTTGAATCTGGAATATGGCAAATTAAGGATCATAACTCTTTCTTAATGATTACCTTGCGAGGATGATGTGTAATCAAAGGGGTTATGAGTCTATATTTGTAATATGACTGGTATTTGCTATTTATACATACTTTTACCTTGTAAAACGAACCCAAAAGACCAAAAACATAATAAAAATAGCAATTATATTCTTGTTTTTGTGTTTGTGTATGTGCAGGTACGGATATTAAAGAAATGGACAAAATTAAAGTAAAAACGGACAAAACCGGACACGAGAAAGAAAGAGTGAACAAGAGCCAGAAAGGTTTCAATAAAAGTCAACAAAAAAGTCAACAATGGTCAAACCATGGTCAACCCACAAAATGACAAAAATGACCTTGTTGTTAAATTATTTTCACTACAAGTCATCTTCTATAGAAACATTTACCTTAACCCTTTTAACCCTAGCCCAAAAATAAATCCAAAACCCTTAACTATTACCCGAGCCTAAAACCAAATCTACAGCCCAAACTCTTTTATATAAAACCAACCCGGGTCAACACCCTAGTCAAACACCCCCAAATTAAATTACTGTACATCTTTTTACACCTTGTCCCTCCCAATCCACACTCACATACCTTGTTTCTAGAAGCAACTGTCACCCCTGCCACGTCTGACATGTACTTATGCCACGTTGGCGATCCAGAGCATTCCTATTGGTGGAGATACGTGTACATGATCCAAGGGCCAAGATGTGATTGATTGAAAGTTAGTTATTGATCTAAGGATGAAATTAAAACAAGAGGAGCGTATGGAAGGGCTAGAATGTTCATCACCAGGCTATATATAGAAGTTTTCAAACACATAGTTATCCATCTAGTAGTAGGAGTAGGATTAGATTATAGTAGCTTGTAGTGTAGCTTATAAACTTGTAATTTTCTTTTTAAAGTAATGTTAGCTTATCAATTTCAGTTAATGTAATTTCAGCAGTTTGTACTCTTTGATATCTTATTAATAAAAGTTTGTTTACATTTAAGCTCATTTTTCAATTCATGTTTTTACTTTAAATGCAAAATGTTTTAATAAGCTCTCTATTGTTCATCTAAATAAGCTCTAGTTTTACTCATAAGCTAGTTAACAACTTATTTAAGCTCTTAAAGCTTAACTGAGCTTAATATCACTCAAATCTAACCTCAAATTTACCTCAGCTATTAATTGGATGATGAACCAAACCTGGAAGGTTTTATGGACAATACTAGCTTATCTATGATAAGTTGGAGCTCAGTAGATAAGCTCTTTTGAGAAAATTTTCATACCTGTTTGAGCAAGGGATTCAGTAAGTCTACCTTTTCCTTTAATAGTTTTAATTTTGCATAATTAGTCTAATTTTGCTTAATGCTTGCTTATTTCTACTTAATCTAGCTTATTGATGCTTATTTTAGTATTTAAATACTTATTATGTTTGATTATTAGTTAAAATTCTTAGTTTTCATAAAATTGTCAAAAATACCAAAAATATTAGCATAATCTTGTGGTTTATCATTTCTGCTTATTCAGTAGTTTAAATCTGCTTATTAGGTATCTCTTGTTTGAGCTTTATTTCTGAATTTCATAAGCTAATAATAGATTTGAAAAAAGTAAATGGGTGTTTGGCATTAGACAGCACTAACTAAAGTTAGTGCTGTCAAAAGTTATCTAAGTCCTTTATTTGATCTTAAATCTTGATTAATCATTTGGTTCATCTTGCATTGGTCATCTTATCCTCGTGTGAAGGGCTATTTGTTTGCATATCGAAAGATTATTAGAAGGTGAAGAATTAGGCAGAGGATGCATCCGTACTCACTCTTGAATCATTAGCACGACTTCTAGAGTAACGAACTTTTGACTGCTCTTCAATATTGCACGTGTCTTACACACCTCCGCGCGCGTCGGCCCTTCTTGTCCAAGAATTGCCACCTGCTGCACAAGACCTGTCTAAGGCATCTTGATCCTCTCTCTCGACCCTTTCACTACAGCTTCTTGCTCTAAAAGTAGCACGCTCGAGTCGGTGGCCCCTGCTTCCCCCCGAGAAACCTTCCGGTGAGGAAATTTGACGATGGAGTCCTTTAAACCTGTTCAACCCCTGCACGCGCACGCGCGTCTCTCGCCCGCTTTGTTTGCCACCTGGTTTTTGATTAAAAAGTAATGTTCTCATTCCGATAGTATTGGTTTTTGAAGGTGGGAAAGTATGGTTTATGAATTTTTGAAACTAGGTACGTCCCATGTGAGAATTGATTCTAGGAGGTTCCTTTTCTTAACCAGCCTCGGGCTTCACGTCTTGAGATAACAGGGAAAAGCAAAAGCACTTAACCGAAGTTTGTTCGGGAGCTTCTGGCGGATGTCTTAAACGTGAAAGTGACCTTATTAAAAATCGGAGAGTGATTGTGAGGGTCTTGTCTACCCGTGAAACTTATTACTTTCACAGATTGATTAAAAGGTTGCAAGCTCGAAATTGTTAGCATTGATTGGTGGGATAACTATAGCATCTTCATAACCTTCAATAGGTGCTTGTAACATTTGGGCCATCGTTCGATTGTCGGCCATTGGAACAACGTTTTGTTCAACAATTGGTTCTACCGAAAGATGTTGTCGACGTCTTCGAGATTGCGATCGATAGGTGCGCATAAAATGGAAAAACTAAACAATTAAATAGCAAAACTCTTGTGCACCTAAATTTTTTTTTGTTTTTTTTTTATTTATTTTAACGGCGTCCCTACACGGAAAGAGACTTAAACCAGATAATCAACTACTTACGGTAGCTCTTCCGTCTCTTTGTTATCTCTCTCAAGGTGAGCCGTACTTTGGTAGAGACACAAAAGGCAGTGTTAATCTTTCGATTTAGATCTCCCGGGAAACAATTGCAAGTTCACCGGAGTATTGAAATGATAATATCTCAATAGAAGATATTATTTGTTGGTGTTCGATTACCAACTTTGTTTATTTTATTTTTTTTAAAGGACAATTTTTTATGTTTTTGAATTTTTTTTATATATATATTTTTATCTTTTACTTATACTAAAAAGAAAAGGAAAATATTTTTTATTTTTTTTGATTTTTTTTTTGATTTTTTTTTTCTTTTTGAATTTTAAAACAAAAATGAAACTTTCGAGGACGAAAGGATCTTCAAACCAAATCAACAAACACAAAACGTAGGAATCGTAAACACTAGTCCCCGGCAACGGCGCCAAAAACTGATTAGTTAGTTTACGTACCTATAAAATATATAATCTTTCGCTCCCCTTCCACACTTATCATAGGTCAAATTCCAATATTCACCTTTAACCCCTAAGTAACCAAGTTTAAACACCATTACATATCTTAACCCTTTACACTTACTATACTATATAACGTTCCTCGCTCACCCCCCCTGACCGGGTCTACAGCTATGTCCACCCGTGTCGTTATCCCCATTGACTTAGTGGAAATTCGAGACCACGTATATAAATGTTCGGATTCTGTCTTTGAATGAAGCTAAGTATTTGATTGGTTCTAGAAATAAAAGCCCTAATTTTTACTTTTTATTTAAAAAGACTAGTAAAACTAATTAAAATCTAATCCTAATTATTAATCTAAATTCATTAATTTAACTAATTAAAATAAAACTTAAAGACCAATTGAGCAAAAAGGAAAAGGACTAACGGGGAAAAACACTTAACGGGCAAGGATTAACTAAGAAACAATTAAAATCGAAAAGTTACACTCTCTACCCTGAGAATCTACCCCGACAACAAACTAAGTCCCGAATTAAGGTGAGATTTGAAAAGTGCTTAAAATGAAAAACTCAAAGAAGCAAAGTTGTAAAGGAAGCTAGAGAGAACAACTTTAACAAAAGCACTATGGTCTGAAATCCACTAATAAGCTCTTGAAGAGCTTATTTCTAAACTGATTGCAGAAAGATGGGTTTAACCTTTAGTTTTAGAAAATAAGCTATAAAAAACTCAAAACTAGTTCAAAATGAAAAAGGAAAGAAGTTCTGAAAAGCTTATGATATGCTTAATCTACAAATGAAAAGAAATTAAAGCTTAAACTACTTTTATGCTACTGAAATTGATCATGAAATAAGCAAATTCAGGAAATAAGCTAAGTAACACAAAATCCAAGTAAGCTAAAAACTTTAATAAGCTAAACTAGACTCTGAAACTTAAAGGACTTATTAAACACTATTATTTTCCCATCCTAAATAATGCTTAAATCTCTCGTAAAGGCCTCTGAATTAACTAATTTAGACTCTACTTAAGTTCCTACTGTTTTTGGGATTTTCAGGCTTTTTATGACTTTTGACAGCTAAATTAAACTAAGTAAATAAGCTAGAATTTGCAAATCAAGACTTAAACTGTATTAAGCTATAACTAAACTTAAGTTCTACTAAATTTGATAAGCTATACCCTAAAATTACTTATCTAAATTAAGCTAAGAACACAGCAGTACTAACTGAGGTTAGTACTGCTAGTATAAAAGTTCAGCAGTACTTTCACTTGAAAGTACTGCTGATGCAATTTGGTTTTTTAAGAACAAAATGAGCAATGAAATAAGCTAAATAATGAAAACTAAAACTAATTTCTTAATAAGCTAAAACTAAACTTAATCCTACTGAAATTCTAAGCTAACAGTACTAACTTGTGAAAGCAGTACTAACTTGGAAGTTAGTACTGGTAGTGTAAAGGCTCAGCAGTACTAACTGAGGTTAGTACTGCTAGTGTAAAATCAAGGGTGCACTAAACCAAACACTACTTAACCATTATGACAGAATTGAGAAAAGCTTTTTAAGAGAAATCTAATGAACAAGTGCTAAATACCAGATAAAAACTAGCTTAAAACAAACTTAACAATCATGAATAAACAACTGATTTAGCCTTAATCTAAGATCTAAACTATTTAAACTAATATTTTTGGATTTTATGAGTTTTTATGACAGAATTTAATAACTAAAGATCTATAACTACTTAAGCAAAAACAGATGAAGACAAACAACTAATAAGTACTAGAAGAGACATTTAAACATTAATAAGCAAAGAGAATAAGCAAATAAGCAATATTAAACTAAAACTAAGCAATTTAAACTGAATCTAGAGAAGAATGAAAAGAGAAACTCACTTGATCCTTTAGCTAAACAAAAGGAACCAATAAAGGCAGCTACAAGCTCTCTAGCTTATGAATAAGCTAGAGTATAAGTCCTTGGGATCTCTTCCAAGTTAAGATCCCCTTCCAAAAGCTCAATACAATAAGATCCATAATAGATTTAACTGATTTAAGGTTTAGATAAGATTAATATCGAATTCAAACAGCTCTATTTCAGCTTATAGACTGAAAGAGCTTAATATGAGCTTATTGAGATAATTTTGGCTTATTAAGAGAGCTTATGACTTAAGAAGAAAGCTTATAAAATGAGATTTAAAACACTAAAAACTGAATTTCATTAATTAAAGAAGCTGATTACATTACTTGAAAAAGGAAAATTACATAAAATAAAAACACGAATTTAAGCTAAACAAAATTACTAAAAACTAGATAAAAAGAAAAGACTAGATTAAAAACGGATCCTTTGTGTGTGTGAGAATGAGCCTTTTTATAGTGCCAAGCTGAAGCTTCTAGGACCTCTGCCTTGCTCACCAAACTTTTAATCCTGGCCGATCATTTCTTCAATCATTTGATCTATATTGTGGGACGTTGGATCATTTTGTGGACACCTGAGGATTGCCAGGCTGGCATTCTTTGATGTGACGTTTGTGTTAGTTTTGTGAGTGAGTTTAGCACAAAACCCACATAAATTTGTGCTTTCACCATGGCTAACGTGGCATTGAGCTTGAGCTAGGATAAGTATCCCCTTGATTAGACTAATTTGTCCTTGCATTTGTGCTTGAGCTTCCTTGAATTGACCAACGCACCCTTTAATTTGGATTTGCCCTTTAATTTGATAGCGAGGTAATTTTGGGAACGATGGTATACTGAGTGAACAGTATATGTTTACGCTCCTTCTTAGACAGTTAATAACTGTGGAGTTGAGAAGTTACCTTTTGCCCTATCTCTTCTTTCCTCTTAAATAACTTTGGTGAAAAGCAAAGAATGGCCTTGGAGATGAAATTCGCTAAGGCTTTTGGTGAGGCTTGCTTTTCATTGTATCTTTACTGATTCTCGTGTCCGTGATTGCCGTGCTTTTGATTATTTTTTCTGTGATTTTTGAAATATCAGTACCTCTGCACACACAAAACACAAATACAAGCCATATTTTTGCCATTTTGGTACTGTGTTTGGTTTAATTTGGGTTATTTTTTTAAGCATAAATGGATATGTGTATTTTTACAACTATTCAATATACATCCACTCGGACCTTATTGATGCAGTTACTGCGATTTCATAACCTCAACTACCACCACTACCACCTCTCTATACCTACCACCACATGATGACCGTAGGGATGATATTCCTGTGTCTGAGCAGCCTCTCACGAAGAGGTTGGTATTTTGTCTAACCTAGGCTCAGATATAGGGATTCAGGGAGAGTGCCACTGCTAGAAAATACCAGCGAGGTCGAGGTATAGAATTATGGATATTGTCAGCACGGTTAGATGCTGAAGAGAGGCGACTGGGGATTAGAGATGTTGGGTACGGTATTAGGGATACTTGGGGCTAGATCCGGCGAGGGCAGAGTTCCAGAGATAGCACCCTATGACCGTAGGAGAGGTCAACATAGGGGTCACAGAGCTTGCTGGAGTCCATGAGCATGCTTCACAGGAATTGTATGCTTTACTAGAGGATCGCTCAGGATTGGTATGGTCTCGTATATACACAGCTGAGTCAATTTATGACCGCCAGCGGGTAGATTAGATTTACTTATTGAGGGATAGGATGACTCTCCATGAGACAATATGGATGGTAGAGGAGGAGACTTATGCTTCCTGAGAGGCTTAGGCTCACTCGATAAGATTGAGTCAGGCGACTCATCAGGAGCTTCAGACACATTATGATCATGTGTATGCACACAAGACCCATCTCCAGGCATACCAGACACAGCTACAACTACAGAGTACTCTCATTCAGACACAGTATCAGGTACATGAGATTCGCTTTCAGATGCAGCAGGTTGAGTTAGCAGCACTTTGAGAGACTGACCATAGGTGTCAGGACCAGATGGTAGAGACTCTCCGAGTCATTAGAGATATGAGGCGAGAGATGAGCGACATGCAGGCCGAGTTGTTAGCACTGCGAGAGCAGCAGAGGAGAGCTAGACAGCCAGGACTAGAGGCTAGGATTCCAGATCACCAGGATGCTTCTAGGGATGCTGACAGTCACATCTAGTGATTATGTTATTTTATCTTGTTAGGTCATTGTACAGGCATGTTAAGTATTAGGGGTTTTCCCCGCTAGCATAGCCTTAGAACTTTTGTATTGTTATCTATTTGTACTACGAAACTATTTCATGTAAATAAACTTTTAAAGTTATTAATGAAATGGATAGTGTTAGGTTGTACTATATACCTCTCTTTGTGTTGATAATTCATCATATACATTATTATATTCCTGTACATATAACCTCATGTTTTGTCTCTTGTGATCTAGACAAATCATGACACCTACGACCAGAAGAGGACCAAATACCCCTGTTGACAACACCAACCTAAACAACATAACTCCAGAATCCATCCAAGCAATGATTGACCAGGCTCTTCTGCAAAACTCCACCAATGAAGATGGAAGCCACAGTTTACACGGGGATAACCAAAGGAACATGTGCAACTGCGGCGCCCTTGTTTTTCGCTGACTTCATGAAGTGTCAACCTTTGAACTCCAAGGGACTGAAGTGTGGACGGTTTGACTTGGTGGATTGAGAAGTGGAGTCAGTTTTTCAAAGAATCAGTGGTGTGCTATTTGGAATCAAGTGAAGTTTTCCAACCTGCACTCTGTTAGTGATGCTTTGACCTTGGTTGGGAAAACGGTCAGATAAGAACCTTAGGTCCTGAGGCATATAGCAATGATGGGAGCATTACTAAGAAAAAGATGACAGAAAACAAAGTTTTTTTTTTTAAATTGTCCGCATGGTGAAATCAAGAAATTAGAAATTGAGCTGTGGAACCTAAAGGTCAAGGGGAACGATGTCCCAGCATACACTGAACGTTTCCAAGAACTAACCCTGATATGTACTAAGTTTGTTGCCAACGAAACTGAGAAGGTTGACAAGTACATCAGTGGACTTCCTGACAACATTTATGGGAATGTCAAGTCTGCCAGACCCAAGATGTTGGATGAGACTATTGAGTTGGCCAATGACTTGATGGATCAGAAACTCCGCACCTATGCAGAAAGGCAGTCTGACAACAAAAGGAAGGCTGATGATTCATCCAGAAACAACCATGGTCACCAGCAACAACCCTTCAAGAGGCAGAATGTCGCCAAGGTCTACAATATGGGGACTAGCGAAAGAAATCCTTATGGGGGATCTTTGCCCAAGTGCACCAAGTGCCATCTTCACCACAATGGCCCGTGTACCCAGAAATGCCACAAGTGTAACAAAGTAAGGCATTTTGCTCACGATTGCAGGAGTACTGGCAATACAAATGTTGCTAATACTCAGAAGGGCAATGGGGTAACTCCCAAGGGAAATGGTTGTTTTGAGTGTGGAGCATCAGGGCATTTCAAGAGAGATTGTCCTAAGTTGAAGAATAAGGATGGAGGAAATGGGAATGCACAAGGCTGGGTTTATGCAGTTGGGAATGCAAAAAAGAGAGGAAATGCACCAGGAAACCCTGATGCCAATGTCGTCACGAGTACGTTCACCACTATGCATCTATCTTATTCGACACTGGTGCCGATAGAAGCTTTATATCCACTACATTTAGTTCCTTGATTAACATCGCCCCAACTCCATTAGAAAATTGTTATGATGTCGAATTAGCTGATGGGAAATTAGTCGGGATAGGTACTATTATACGAGGTTGCACTTTTAATTTCTTAAACCATCCGTTCAATATAGATCTAATGCCCGTAGAACTGGGTAGTTTCGACGTCATTATCGGTATGGACTGGTTAAGAAGATATCACGCCGTGATCGTATGCGATGAGAAGCTTGTTCAAATTCCCTACGGGAATGAAACTTTGACTTTTTGCGGAAACGAAAGTAGCAACGGGAGAGAGTCCCGGTTGGCAGTTATCTCATATTCAAAAGCTCAAGAGTACATGGCCAAGGGATGCCAGGTCTTTTTAGCACAGATATCCGCCAAGAAAGAGGAGGACAAGTCGGAAAGGAAACAAATAGAGGACGTACCAATCGTCCGAGATTTTCCAGAAGTGTTTCCCGAGGACTTGCCCGGTCTTCCTCCAGCTCGACCAGTGGAATTTCAAATCGACTTAATTCCAGGAGCCGCTCCCGTAGCTCGAGCACCATATCGATTGGCCCCATCCGAAATGAAGGAATTATCAGAACAATTACAAGAGCTTTCTGACAAGGGATTCATAAGGCCTAGTTCCTCACCTTGGGGAGCCCCGGTCTTATTTGTCAAAAAGAAGGACGGTTCGTTCAGGATGTGCATCGACTACCGCGAGTTAAACAAACTGACAGTAAAGAATCGTTATCCACTCCCGAGGATCGACGATTTGTTTGATCAACTTCAAGGATCCAGTATTTATTCGAAGATAGATCTGAGATCCGGATATCACCAGCTTAGAGTACGAGAACAAGACATTCCAAAGACGGCATTTCGAACTCGGTATGGCCATTACGAGTTTCAGGTTATGCCATTCGGACTGACAAACGCACCTGCGGTATTCATGGACCTCATGAACCGAGTGTGCAAACCTTACCTGGATAAGTTCGTAATCGTCTTCATCGATGACATACTTATTTATTCAAAGGACGAAAGGGAGCATGAAGAACACCTTAAAGCAATTTTGGAATTGCTTAAGGAGGAGAAGTTGTACGCAAAGTTTTCAAAATGTTGAATTTTGGATCGAAGTTTACAGTTTCTCGGATATTGTCATTGATAGCTAGAGGCATACATTTGGATACCGGCCAAGTAGGAGGCTATCAAGGATTGGCATCTCCAAGACCCAACGGAGATTCTGCAATCTAGGTCTTGCTGGGTTCTATCGAGGTTCATTATAGATTTCCGAAGTTGATATGTCAATGACGAAACTTACTCAGAAAGGGATCAAGTTCGACTGGGGAGAAAAGGAAGAGAACGCTTTCCAGTTGATAAAGCAGAAGTTGTGCAGTGCCCCAATTCTGGCTTTACCTGAGGGGAGCGAGGACTTTGTGGTCTACTGTGATGCGTCACACAAGGGCTTAGGTGCGGTGTTAATGCAGAGAGAGAAAGTGATTGCCTATGCTTCTCGACAGTTAAAAGTTCACGAGAAGAACTACACCACTCATGATTTGGAACTTGGATCAGTAGTGTTTGCCCTAAAGATATGGAGACACTATCTATACGAAACCAGATGCACCGTTTTCACCGACCATAAAAGCTACCACATTCTCGATCAGAAGGGAACTTAAAAAAGAGGCATAGTGTTGGCTAGAATTACTGAGTGACTACGACTGTGATATTCGTTATCACCCAGGGAAAGCAAACGTAGTGGCTGATGCGCTGAGCCGTAAAGAACGGTTTGAGCCATTGCGGGTTCGAGCCTTAGTTATGACAATTGGTTTGGATCTTCCCAAACGGATATTAGAAGCTCAGATCGAAGCTGGAAACGGAGTATTGTAAATGAAGACGTAGGCGGTATGATCAGAAGGGATATACCCAAGGAAAGGATTGAACCACGTTGTGATGGACACTATGCTTACACAGCTAGGAGTTGGATAACCTTGTATGGGAAACTTAAGACTCCGGGAATTATGCACGAATCCCACAAGTCGAAATATTCTATCCATCCCGGTTCCGAAAAGATGTACCAGGATGTGAAGAAATTATTTTGTGGCCAAACATTGTAGCTGACATCGCCACGTACGTTAGCAAATGCCTGACATGTGCAAGAGTTAAGGCCGAACATCAGAGGCCATCAGGATTGCTAGTACAACCAGAAATACCCGAGTGGAAGTGGGATAATATAACAATGGATTTTATCACCAAACTTCCTAGGTCGTCACAAGGTTTCGACACCATCTGGGTGATTGTGGATCGACTTACAAAATCTGCTCACTTTTTACCAATACGGGAGAATGATCCGTTGGATAAATTGGCGAGGTTGTACTTGAACAGGATAGTGGCAAGACACGGGATACCTGCCTCAATTATCTGTGATCGTGATGGAAGATTCACTTCAAATTTCTGGAGATCATTTCAAAAAGCTTTGGGTACGGATATTAGCATGAGCACTGCGTATCATCCAGAAACTGACGGCCAGAGCGAGAGGACCATTCAAACTCTCGAGGACATGCTACGTGCTTGCGTGATTGATTTTGGCAAAGGCTGGGTTAAGCATTTGCCATTGGCCGAGTTCTCTTACAACAACAGTTATCACGCTAGCATAAAGGCCGCCCCGTATGAGGCACTGTATGGTCGAAAATGCCGATCACCAGTGTGCTGGGCCGAGGTTGGGGAAGCCCAACTGACTGGCCCGGAATTAATCCAAGAAACAACGGAAAAGATCGTCCTGATCAAGCAAAGGATGCAAGCGGCACAGGATCGACAAAAGAGCTACGCCGATCGGAAGCGAAAGCCGATGGAGTTCGAAGTTGGAGACAGAGTTATGCTCAAGGTCTCACCTTGGAAAGGAGTCGTACGGTTCGGTAAGCGGGGCAAGCTGAACCCGAGATACGTCGGACCTTTCAAAGTGTTAGCAAAAGTTGGAAAGGTTGCCTACAGGCTGGAACTTCCTCAAGAGTTGAGCAGAGTTCACCACACTTTCCATGTATCAAATCTGAAGAAATGTTACGCTGACGAACCAATAGTCATGCCGTTAGAAGGAATTCATGTTGACGATAAGCTCCAGTTTGTGGAAGAGCCCGTTGAAATCATGGAACGGGAGATCAAACGATTGAAGCGGAGCCGGATACCACTGGTTAAGGTTCGCTGGAACTCTAGGCGGGGCCCTGAGTTCACCTGGGAACGTGAAGATTCGTTCAAACAAAAATACCCACAACTCTTCACAAACCGGGCTTCGTCATCCACTACAAGGTCTTAAGCTTTGAGGACAAAGCTCTTTTAACGGGTGGAGACTGTAACATTTCTCATTTTCATGTCATTGTACGACTCTATTAATGATCACTATTTATTTTAGTCCGATACGCGTTTACTTTTAATATTTACTTTTAAGCTAAATCGCGTAGACTAAAAATAATCAATGAATGTAAACGGTCATCAAATAAATTAAGGTTTACATCAACCAAGTAAGAAATAATTATTAAGAAGATAATTACGTACTTTGCGTATTTTATTTTTATTGGTCACGTAAAAGGGTTACGTTTCGCGATAAAATACATTTGGACGCACCCCGGAAATACCTAGACTTACCTAGACTCAAACCAATACCCGCCAAAAAGCCCACACGGTCATATTTGGAAGTTTATATACCCTTTCATGTATCGAAAAGGGTGTTGGTTGATCATTTTGTTTCACACACTTAATGCATTTTCTTTCTATGTTTACTTTCTCTCTCTAAAGTGTTCATCCAACCACTCTCTCTCTCTAGAAATACCTCTCTTTCCATCATCAAGTATGTTATTAGATACCATCACTTGATACTCGATTGAATGGTCATGTTCATTGCTCGAACTCTCTTTGGCTTAATTCTTTCTTTTCTACTTAGTGCATCGGCTACTACGTTCCTTACCAGGATGGTAGCGAATTTCATAGTCATAGTTGCTAAAAATCTATATCCAGCGACGTTGACGCATGTTTAGTTCTTTTTGATTGAAGATATGCTGGAGACTCTTGTGGTCGGTATATATGACGCTCTTCGTCTCGTACAAGTAGTGTCTCTAGATCTTAAGAGAAAATACAACTGCACCTAGTTCTAAATTATAGGTGGTATAATTCTTTTCTTGGATCTTCAACTATCTAGAGGCATATGCAATCACTTTACCCCTTTGCATTAGTACACATCCTAAGCCTTGGCGTGACGCATCGTAGTATACCCATGAAGTATTCGGCACATAAGGGAGAGCTAGAATAGGTGCACTTACTTAATCTTATCCTTCAGGTTTGAAATGCACTCTCTGATTCCTCACCTAAGCTAACGTCTTGCTCTTCTGAGTCAAGAAGGTAACGTGATTGGCATCTGTAGAGAAATTCTCGATGAATCATCGGTAATATCCTGCTAAACCTAAGAATGAACGGACTTTTGATGGAGTTCTAGGGGCTTCCTAATTCTTAACAGCTTCAATCTCGCTGGGGTCTACATGGATGCCATAACCATTAATCACATGCTCCAAGGTTATGTTTACCTCTTTTGCAACTAGAATTCACATTAGAGAACTGTTGCATACAATTTCTACTTCTTGTGCATAGTTAATGATTAACCTAGTGCATTTCATAGTTTTCCTTTGTCTTAGAGTAAATCAAAATGTCATCTATGAACACGATACAAACTTGTCTAGGTAAGAGTCTACACACTCGTTCATTCAAGACCGATAATAATATCGCTGGTGCATTTGTCAAACCAAAGGGCATTACTGTTAACTCAAAATGTCCATATCGAGTTCTAAATGCAGTCTTTGAAATGTCGTCCCCATGTACTCTCAAATGATGGTATCCAGACTGAAGGTCTATCTTAGCAAAATATTGTGATCCTTGCAGCTGATCAAATAGGTCGTCTATTCTAGGGAGGGGATAACGGTTCTTGATGGTCAACTTATTCAACTTTCTATAGTCAATACACATCCTAAATGAAATGTCCTTCTTCTTAATGAATAATACTGGTGCTCCTCATGGCGATGAACTTGGTCGGATAAAACCCTTGTCTTGGAGTTCTTTGAGTTGACTCGACAACTCCTCCATTTTAGAGGGCCACCTGGCTATAGGGAGACTTAGCGACCGCAAGTGCTCCAAGATTAAGTTGATACAAAATCGATTTCTCGGGAAGGGGGGTCATCCTGATGGTCGTCAGGACCATTACCTCAGAGAAGTTTCTATCTTACGACGATGTCTTTCAGTTCTCTGCCATTGTTGATCCCACTTAATCAGATCGAATTCTTAGCATGTTTAAGGTTAGTTATATTAGATTTAAATCTAACACCAACTATAGTAGAATTGGTTTGATGTATTAATATGATTATGCAGGAATTTTTAATCTTAATATTAGACGATATTATCAATGGAAACAATAAATTCAAAGAACATAAAATTCAACAATAAGCTACAATATTATTAATGTAAATTACTTGAATACTCTCAAAGTATTAGGGTTACAAAGACCTCTAAAGCTATGATTTTTTCGTCTATATAATACTTTTCAAATTCATACTCTATCGCCTAGGGACCTCTTTTTATACACCAAGGAGCCCTAGTCGGCTTACAATACTTTCCTAAGTATTCAAAATCTTTTCTTAAACAAAATTAACTTAATAATTCAAATAAGCTGTATTTACAACAAACAATACTAACATTATTACTTAGCAGCTTGAGCTCATAAAAGAGTCAGTACTAATTATTTACTAGCTGTAGTAACTTGTACTCTAGAAGAGTTAAACACTATTTGCATATCTTTACTAGTTGATACTAATATTCACTAACAGTTAGTAACTGTGTGTACCTAGCCAGTTAGTTAACACTTGCATATTTTATTTTGATGTTCATAAGCAGCACTAAAATCCATGCTCGAGCTAGCAACATTAATACAAACTATCGAGCTAGCAGTAATTCAAACAACTTTAAGAGACCTTTTAATCCACAACAATCCTCCCCTAATCTGGTTATTCTTTCCTCAAAATATCAAGTTTCTTCATTTAAGCTTCATCAAGCTCCAGGGAGGATGCTTTCAAATACTTCTGTACTTCTTTGCTGTTTTATGATGAATTTTAAGAAGCTAAATAAGCCATTTCAACTTTCATAATCAAATTTTTTAGCTTCTTTTTCCAACATCATTAAGTGTCATTTTGATACTTTTTCATCAGCTCTCCATTATTTGATAATAGCTTTTTTCTTCCTTCTTTATAAATCGTTCCAGTCATACAACTCCTTGGGAATTAACATCCAAAGGTATAGCATTAATTGCTACTTTTCTTTACATTTAGATTGATTTTCTTTATATTTTTTAATCTCTGCTTGGTTTCTTTGTTATCTTCCACCTTTTGCTTCTTTGTAATCTCTTGTACCAGCTCTGTTCCTGCTCTCTTTTCTTTGCCTTCCACCAACTCTGTTCTAAAGTCTTCAAATGTATTTACCTTTTGACTGCCCTGTCAAACATCTCTTGCTAATAGAATTTAAACTCTTTCAATTTCAAATCTTTTGTGATTGTATCTTCCATGTTCTTTAGGTAAGTACACATTATCTATCTCTGTTGAGCTTTTGTTGGTGGTTTGTTTCTTCTCTCTTGCTCTTTTAGCTGCAAAATGCTTTCTTATTTTCTCTATGAGTTGGTTGAAATATGTAGCCTCTTCAATAGACAACTACTTCTTGTTCTTTGTGCTTTGACATTCTATCAGCCAATTATTGATATCATCATCTTTTCCTGTATATCATCCTATGTTTCAATCAAGGCAATATTGGCTTCTTCTTCTTTTTTAGCTTTCTCTCGTGGAAAGTCATTGCATCTTCATCAATTCAGCCAATGTAAAATTTAAAGCAGATTTCTTCATCCAGCCTAATTTTGATATTTCATTTTTCTATAGGCTTAACAGGTTCTATCACAATATCCCTTGACCTTTGTCCTGTGTTGTTGTGAAGAAGTTGTTAAGTATAATTGTTTGTAGATTACCCAGTTCACTTGTATATCAACTCCTGTCTTTTGAGTTTGTACTTTCATTTTCTACAAGTGCTTAAAGCCAAAGTAAATATCAGTAACCTTCTTGTTCTGCATACAACACCTCCTCACTAGCAAAAACATTCACATCATGAACACTAACAGGGTTAATTGCTTCATCTGGCTCAAATAGCATCAATTCTTCCTGTTTGGATGGATCCTCTCCCAAAACTCTTCTCTTCTTTTTCAGGAGGATTCTACACTAGTAGAGTAAAAACCAAACTTTGCTATAATATCTTCAGCTATGAGCTTCTTGACTATCCTCTTCTTTTCTAGCTCTTGACCCTTCCTTTACAAACACTAAATCAATATCATCTATGTTAAGTGGTCTTAGTCTTGCTCCAAATCAAGAAACCCGATTTGTAAAGTGGTACATAGTGCCATCAATTCATAAAGTTTGATCTTTTCCTTATCCACTTTGAAGTAGTTACACTTTGCGTGCAGGGAATCATTGGAATGTTTAGAATGTATACTCTCAAACCTAGTTTAAGCAATAGTATCCCCCATAGTTTCTTGGCACCAGGGACTCAATCCTGGGATTAATTCCTTAGGAACTAGATTCATTAGGTGTTGCCTTAGATTGGGTCTTATTTATGTTACCACTGTCCTGCTGTGCTTTTAAGCTAGAAGCAATACTGGCAGCCCTCACCAAACTGTCACCCAACTCCTTATGGAATTTATACCCTTTATCTACAACATTTTCATAGGTATCAACTAGGCTGAGGTACCTGATGTGCCCTTTCTTTTAGGCTTCTAGGTTTTGTATCTTTTGAGTGAGTAGATGTTGAAATAAAGGTGGGTGTGTGAATGGGGATCTAAGTTTGGAATTGCTGAAACTCTTTCACCATTTGTGATTGGTTATGTACTACCATTGTGTGAAAAATTAATTGTATTACTCTACCAGAAACACCTTTGCCTACCCTTCTCATATTTCCAAAAATATTGTTAGTGTGAGAGCGTGGCAAATATATATTCTCTTATAAGTTGACATCCCATCAAGTTGTTGGTCCATTTATACTTGTACAACCTTGGATACATACATCAAAAATTTGCCAGACAAATTATCTAAGTTTCTAATCATACTTTCAAAAATGAATTTTGAAAAGTTGAATTTCTGATTTGTAGCTAAGCAGATAATGGCAGACGCCATAGTACTACTAAACTCATTCCATGCAGTAGTCTTTGGACTTAGACACTGTAAAATAGTGTGAATTAGAAATTTCTATTATGGGGGAAAAGAATGGTTTATAGAAAGTTAGTTTTTGTGAAACTTTCTCATACCCCATCAATGTAAGTTGTTCAAAAATGGTAGAATTAGGTAAACAATCAATACCTTCCTTATCTGCCAGTTGAATATCTCTTCTAACAAATGATTCAGTGATGATTATCTTCTTGCCATCTACTAGGACATGTAATTGTGCTTCCCCATTGATAGTTTTGGTCATGGCAGTAGACCAGAACTGTTTAATGCATGAAATATATATAGTGGGATTAACGGTTAATGCATACTGTATAGGGTGTGCATTTAAAAAATCCACAATTTGTTCAAACCCATCACTCTCTGTGGGTTTAGATAAAAACGCGACCATATTATGAGTATCTGCAAACTTTAGAGTCGCCATTTGTGTTGGGTTTTGAT
>BQNB010057217.1:23819-38312 GCA_026074375.1 Tanacetum coccineum | reverse complement strand
AAAAAGTACTCGTCGCGATGGTGTATTTTTGGTCGTTTAACGATTTATCGTTTGTTAGATATTTGAGTTTTAAGAAAAAGATGAAAAGTGAGTTTTTATATTATGATGAAAAAATGAGTGGTTAAGATTCACCCATTTGTTCTTTAAGATGATCATGTTCTTTATGGATCTCACCTCATATACTATAATCAGATAGACATTTTTATGCTCACACCATTGTAACCAAGCTAATTATAGTTAGACGTAAAGACAAGGATAATAATAATGAGAAATAAAGAATATTAACAACCTCTGTCTTAACCGGAGGCAGACTTTGGTGGTTCCCGGATCTTCACGAAAATCTGGTGGATGTTTGCCGTCTAATGTAAACTTTTATCAAAAATCTTAGCTTTTTTGAAATAAACATGGTCTCAAAATTTTTGTGTCACGGAATACATGTGTTACTTAATTAGTCCACTAATATATCAAAAGAATTACATATTTTCTTAACCTTTTTATTAATTTTGCTTTATTATTGTATAAATAAATTTGTGTATCTGGTGACTTAAAATCCTGTGGTGACTTAAAATTCTGAGCCTACTCGTGGTTTTTAACATATATTGGGTGGTATATTGAATCATGTGATGATTTTAGATGAAGAAAACGTACGGGTTAATCAGGTCTTTATAATTTGAGGTAATTAGAAGCTTATGTAATGTTATACTTTTTTTATGCGCGAAAATGACAAAAGTGTTTGTAATCCATCACCCATTTCACAAAATACCCATCTTTGTTCGATCGTCAAATACTTAATCTCGCACGCATCACGAGATATCGTGCGAGCAACTAATTTCTCGCATGATACAAGATTTATTTTATAAAATATTTTAAATTTCTCCCATATTTTGTACGAGATTTATTTTTTTCAAAACCAAACAATTACTTTATTATGTCATTTTATGCATAGTAGCTAAACACTTGTAACTTGTGTAAGTAGCATTTGATGTGCGGTCAAAGCTTAAAGATCAACTTATCAAATTTACATGTAGCATGTGCCCTGTAGCGATGGATGTTAGATAAAAAAAAGAAAAAAACAATGTTATAAATTATACATGTCAATTACGTTTAATTTGATTATACATTTTTAACATATCTAAATCATGCATTATTGTTATCAAGTTCATTCATTTTCTATATCTCGCTGTCATCCTCTTATGTCGGTATGTCTATTTTGTGGGTTATCTGATGAGTCTCACGATCATTGTTTTTTCATATGTCTTAAAGTTAAAGTAGTGTAATTGAAACTTTGGAGTTGGTGGAAAGTCTCTTTTCGGTTTTCTTTGAGTGACATGCTTAAAGGAAAATTTGATTTCATCAAAGATAAGTGGACAATGAAGCTTTTTCACGCTGTATGCTTGTCTCTTATTTGGTATGTGTGGAAATGGGGGAATAAAATTTTGCATGCTTCGTCGGATGTAGAGGTCTCTTCGGCTCAACACGAGGACATATTCCCGACGATCCAAAGATTATCTTTGTTGTGGACTTCAAATCGTTCTTCTAAATGTCGCATTACTTGGTGCCGTTGGATTAGTGCTCATGGAGAAGTGTCTATTTTATAGTTTGTAGGTCGCTTAAGCTGGTGTTTGTTTCATTCAGTGTAGTGTTGGTGTTTGGTTGTACATTTCATTACTTTTGGCTCTTGCTTAGAGCTATCTTTGTGTTTGTGTATTTTGGCTTTTGCCTTTCTATAATATCTTCTCCTATTTCAAAAAAAATTCTTGATATGGTTAGTATTGTCAACTTCCTTCCTTACTTAAAACGTGATGCCATTTTTTGTACATCAAAAACTAGCCTATAGGCGTTAAAAGTTTGTTTTTTGTTATCAAATGTTTGGTTTTGTGATAAAGTTCGTCGTGTCTGCATCAATGCATCATAACATGTCACGATATACTGCTATTTTACCTATTTTACGTGAAGAGATTTTTACATAAAAACCAATCCCGTGTTTGGTGCGAGTAAATCCTTTTAACTATTGTCAAAGAAAATTAACGTACATGATGGTACATATCAATGATTGACAGATAATTAAGAGATTAAATTATGTAAGGGGTACCACTATCAGTACCTTTTACCCGCTAAAAAGTACACAAAAAATACAAAATATTCTTTTTTTGTCATCCTGTTTCCAATGCAACATAAATTTTTATCAGTTTATGTTTCGTAATTTTTGCCAGTTTAATATTTTTGACTTGTTAAACATTGTATTTTTTGTTACGCGTTTTTCGTTTCACAGTTTTATAATATAAACAAAATTTAAAAAAAAATTAAAAAAATATATAAAGAAACTGAAAAATCAGAAAGGGTAAAAATGGTAGATTAAAGAGGGTCTTTATATCTCTTATCCATCATAAAGGAAGGTACCATATTCATTCAATGAACTAATGAAGTACCATGTAGCAATTAATCAAACCGTTGATGCCAGTAGGAAAATCATCACTAAATCTTTTTCTAAGCAATATCATGTTATAGTGACGGTCGGTTACGTCGTAGCAAAAGAACTTAACTACATGTGTTTTACCTTGCAATATGGTGCCCACATGGTTCTTGTCTTGCCTTGGTATTACTTTAACTAGTTTCAGATTTACAAGATCTTAACTTTGGTGGGGGTCAAATTGGAATACAATTCCTTATCACATACTAAATTTTTTACAAATGAAATATTGAAATGGTAGGAAAACTTGACTATAGAAAAACATGTCTGATCACAAATCACAATCCAAGAAGACTGTCACAAATATCCATATCAGAGCCGATTGCCTTAATCTTGTTTTAAGAAGAACAATATGAGTTAAAAATTGGATATGAAAAAAATGAGGGTTCCGACTCATGTCGCTTATAATCAACTGTGCTGATATCTATAAGGAAACATGTAATATCCGGTGCGACGCGTGATTTAACATAAGTACCCAAGATATTGTTAGACTTGTATACTGAAATAATACTTATGAATTTATAGAATAATATGGCACTTTAGCAAAGAATGTTACTAGCTAGTGACTCTGATTATTTTGTCTTTTGGTGTTTTTTCTTTAGCTTGAGATGAAAGTATAATAATTATAACTGTAATACTTATGATTATAGTTACAATCTTTTGTTTCCATGTTATAACTAGTTACATTGGATCAGAAAGATGTCGTTTGTGATATTGCATAGTGATAGTATCTTTATTTTGTTGTAATTATTAATGATAGACTTATTTATATACGTTATTATCTTAACTGGTCCGTTAGGGTTTTATATGTATCAGGGCGGCTCAACCTTCTCGGAGGCCTAAAACGAAGCCTTAACACGGGGCCCTTTTATCAAAGTTAGCCGAAAAATCGTTTATATTAAATTTACTTTTCCAACTTTTTATGTGAAATCTTTGATTAGTTTCTCAAAATTAATATAATATAATATTTATTTTCAATTGATAAATCAGCCAATATATATAATGTTTTGGTGACACTTTCGATCGTTGATAACTTTTAATTAACTTTAGTTTTAAAATATTTATTTATGCTAAATTAACTGTTACCGAAATTGTTAAAATTATTCTATAAACCATATAAATATTATGGAAAGAGCTTATAATTATAATCTTGAGATATTAAAGTTTCAATGATAAATAGTAGATTAAAGATACCTTCATATAATACAAATTAGTCTTAATTTTTATTGATGAAATAACTTGATCTGCAATGTATAAGAAGTAGTCGGTTTTGAAAGTCTCCTCGTCGATTTTTATTGTTTCATTGTCAACATCTTTCTACAAGTAGTTCGTTTTCCTTTCAAATTTTCGTTCCACGTTTGTTTTTCTTTAACAATTTCTTTAGCGGAAACTAAAGCATCCATAAAAGCAACTTCTGATTGAAGAATGATACATGAGTAAATGAGATAAAACTACAGAATAAAGTATGTTTGTGGGTGTGAAAAAATAAATGGCCATTGATCAATGTAAATGGTAAATGGTTGTTATCACACGAATTAATTTAACATTTGCTTATTTTCATGCAAAAATGGGTCATTTTTTTTTTGAACGGCGGAAATTTTATTAAACTAGCAAGATGCTAGAAACAACATTACAAAAAAATATGGTGGGGATTTTTTAACCAATCCTCCCATGAGAAAACTTTACGACAACGATTATTACACCAATTGAAAGCACAAAAAATAATATTATCAAAGACCTCGGAACGTCTGGGAAGAACTCCCTCAAAAATGATGCGATTCCTAATCCTCCATATATGCCACCACGCTACGAAGAAAGTGCCCTCCAACAGTGACTTAGACTTGGAAGAGAATCTGATCGAAGAGAACCAAGCATACCATTCCTGAAACGTGTTCCAATCAGAAGGATCTAATTCCCACCACCTACAAATACGACGAAGAACCTGCTGCGCCAAATCACACCGGAAAAGAATATGATTAATCTCATCCTCTCCAGACGAACATATTGGGCATACGCAAGAATCCACATTAATACCTCTACAACAAGTTTAACCCTCGTCGGAAACAATCTTGACGGGTCTCGCCCAAATAAATATATTAACCTTTATTGAACAAAACCTCAACCCATTCTAGTCTCGATGAATTGCGACGGAAGAAAAATTATTCATCGATACAATTCCGAACCTCCTTGACTCGAAATACACCATCACTTGTCAAATCACAAATCCACCGATCACAAGAGTTCGATAAAGATACCGTCTCCAACGTAGATGTCAATTCCTCCAACATGTGTTGTTCAATCCCTCCTCGAACATTCCGACGAAAAGAACTTTCCATTGAAGAAAGGAGTTTAGATTCCACCGAGACTTGTTTGTCCAACTCCAAAGCGAACAAGCGGGGATATTTAACACAAAAAGGAATGTCTCCAACCCAACAGTCATACCAGAAACTTGTATCAGCTCCATTCCCTATTCGCTTTTTGATATGATACCAAAAGTCAAAACCTTTATCTTTAAGCTTATGAACTTCTCGTAATATCGAACACCAATTCGAAGAATAATGGGTCTGATGAGAATCTACCTTCGAACCGTATAAAGCATTAATTACCTGACACCAAAGGGAACCGTCTTGAGACACAAATCGCCACACCCATTTCAGAAGAAGAGCTCGATTGAGAGCAAAAAAACTCGAGACTTCTAATCCTCCTTTTTTCTTGGAAGCAAGAACCTTATCCCAGGCGACCCATGTGATTTTATTATCCGATTGATCCGCACCATTGAAGAAGCGATTACGAATAGACTCCAAAGCTTTCAGAACACCACGAGGAACTGTAAAAATGGACATAGTATAAATTGGAGAAGCACCGAGAACCGACTTCAAAAGAGTTAGACGTCCACCTATCGAGAGAGTTTTTACTTTCCATTTTGAGAGACGAGATTTAATATGCAGGATAATGTCATCCCAAGCTTTAAGACGGGACATATTATCTCCCACCATCACGCCTAGATATCGAAACTGATTGTTCAAAATTGAGCATCCATACTTAATATATTTAGGCTTAAATTTCTACGACTCGTAGGCTTGAAAAATGAAAAGTAGAAACAAAAAAGCCTAAAACTTTGATTATTTAACATTTATCGGCTAATTATGGCCTTGAATAATCAGATCTCGATAGAAGACGACAAAAAAAAGATGTGATGAAGTCATATATATACAAGGTCCTACAAAATTTGAGGCTCTAAAAATTTGGGGACCTAAAGCCTTAGCTTTACTTGTCTTACCATTGAGTCACCACTGACATGCATTAGTCTCCTTTATAAATACTAAGTGCTTGTAACATCTTGGATGACTACAATTCAATAATAATTCTCTCTTCCTCTCTTTGTTGCTTTCTTGTTCATTATTTTGCTATATATTTGATATTTAAAACCATTTTTTTAGCACGACTTATTAAAAGTTATTTTTTTTAGTTTTAAATGAGTCTTTTATCTGTAAGATGGGTTGGAATTTAACTACCTTATTAAGTTTATTCAGTGTACACTTGTTTGCGATTTAGAAGCATGTATAGTTGTAAGCTATTAAGTTTGGTGTAAAAGGTCATCTTATCTATCACTTCCACCTCAATAACACATCAACTTTTCAGCACATTATTTAACCCACTACCTAACACACGTAGTGTTGACCATTGAACATACATCACAATACACCCCATATAATTCGCTAACAAAAATAATGTTTTTTGTTAGATGGTCTGCACCACCGAACCAACAAAAAAACACTTAGTACGTGTGGTTGACTGCCTTGACGACGTGTGGCAGAGGCTCATCGCTGGTGATGAAGACCTCCATTACGGCTGGTCTTATAAACCTCACTACAATGCACGAGAAGAAAAAACTCGTTAAACAAACTCTTTGAAGTACATTTGGCAAATGTAGTACGATTTAAATTGGTTAGAATAATAGAAAGGCTTAGAAATATTATTAGGGAAAATGATGCATGCCGTAACAAGCAGACAACTTGCCTGTTTTTCTTTATATTTTTTAACCAGCTAATGAACAGTGTTTGTTTAATCAACTGATGAATAGTGGATCAGCTGATCCAAAATAAAATAAAAAGCATGTTGCAGGCATCATTTCCCCATATTATTATGAGTTAGTAACTGTATCATTTGGTGTTCAAAAATGGGCCATAGAATTATGAATTTATGATAGAGCACGTGGTTGCTTGGTCAGCCTGTCTCTTGCCATGGCAGCCCACTCTATCAGGATTGTTTTTGTGTTTTGTCCCTCCAAATTTGGTCAATATCATTTAATATTTGTAATTTTTATCTTTAATAATATATTACCTTTAACTATTAAAAGAACAATCATATTCTAATTTTTTAATTATCTAACCAAAGTAATTTCTCACACTATAATGAATATATATCATAACCATTGATAATAATATGGAGGAAGTCAGGAAATATATAAAAGAATAAAACAATAATAATACTAAGCAAAGTATATGTATTTTGTCTCAAGTTGTATACGTATACACATATGTATAGTGATGGTGGTCAAATTGTGTAAAATCCAGGCAAGTGATTGGTGTAATGTGGGCACACCATGTGCTTTTATGGCCGATTTGTGATAATAAAAAAATGAGGCCAATAATCTACTTCATACAACAAACAAGACAATGGTTCAATGCATTATATCGCTTTATATCATCATGCATGCATACAACTTTCTAGATAAAATACTTCCATTTATTGTGTTCAAGAAGAAAATAATCATTAGAACACGATGAATCAAGCGTGTTTTAATGTATTCATATTTATATTTGAGTTGGCTTTTACATTGATATGTGCATAAATAAAATACTTGATTTGTTATGGTTGTGAGATTGAAGAATTACTACAAAGATGACTTAAAACGTATTCCGAAAATGCGTGCACATAAATATTATGGCTACATTGAAATAAGTCTTTGAAAGACTTTCTCTTGTCATCTTGCCTTTTCACTATCTTCTAGCTACATACTTGTATCACAAAATTCACTCCTATGCAAACGAATCATATAAAGCTTTTGCTTTATACTATTGTTGAATAATTAAAATTTCATAATGGCCTGAGAAGGATATTTGATCAAGCTATTCAATAAAAAGTTGAGGAAGCTCAAGTCATTCATAAAAAAAGCATTCACTTCAATAGTGAAGAGCTTTGCGATTGACTAATTTGAGCTAAAAGAAACCCATTGGTCTATCTTGTATCGGAGTTGCAATAAGTAATCAATTTTCTAAGAGTAAATTGCAAAAATCGTCCTTGTGGGTTGGCCAAATTGCACGTTTAGTCCGCGTGGTATCGAAATTGCAAAAATCGTCCGTGTGGGAAACCTTTGATTCCGTTTTAGTCCTTGGTCGAAATGAAACGACTGAAATACCCCTATGTTTCTCTTTTTCATTTTCTATTTGAATTTAGATTTTTCTTTAAAATTAAAACTCATCGTCATCCTTAATTCATCAAATACCCAGATCTATAATCAAACAAATACAAACTTTCTTTTAACAAATTCAACAACAAAATCTAAACTTATATATTATCATCTTCAACCCATAATTTGTAAAACAATATCTACCCACCACATACACACTCGCCCACAAATCTTATCATTCCTCAAAAAAAAACCTTCGTCACTCTCAAAACTCAAAAGAACCAAATCCACTCAAAAGCTATATCCAAGTCTTATCACTACCTATTAAATTAATATAAATTTAAAGAGAAAACAAAGAAGGAAGATGAAGAGGGTATATAAGTCATTTCAGTTCTACAAAGAACTAAAAGTGAAATCGAAGGTTTACCACACATACGAGTTTTGCAATTTCGATACCACACGGACCAAACGTGCAATTTGGCCAAACCACAAGAACGATTTTTGCAATTTACTCTTTTTCTAATTGAGTCAATAGTTATGCCTGAACTTAAATGTAATCTGGAGATTTAAGTGTAACATGCAATGAGATTATAAGTGGACTATAACGGTCGGTGTAAGCTTGCCTTGATAGACAAGGAAAAGCTTTTATGTCGGCTCCTTATGGTTGTTTATGTTGGAGTTTCTCATTCTAACTTATGAGAGGAGTTTTACCCTCTTGTCTCCATAAATATAGATGATAGTGGATTGTATGTTGTTACATTATTCTTTACTTGTCGAATATCTTTTTTGAAAAAGTCCTTTTAGCCCACCCTTGAGTATGAGTATGATTGTACATATCTAGCCTTTCTCATACCACGCTTCGCACGGGATTAAATATTGTTGTTGGTATTTGAAAGTATACTCTCGGGTGCATACAGTTCATAACTTTCGGTCATTTTTGTGTGTCGAGTTATTCTGATTACCTAGAAGTCTACAAAGATTCATGGTTCGTTGCTTGTTCTCGTCTTTTGTAGGTTCATGTTTTCGTATTCATACTCAAGTTTGTTGACGAAGTTTTCCAACAATACCATTTTGAACTTGATGAACATTTAATAATGTGAACACTTTCCAAACTAATAAGGACAAAGTAGAAGAGTTAGCTGAGATTACATGGAGCGTTTGGATCATGGCAAAAAGAATCGAATCGAGAAAACGTGATCTAGAGAACATCACAATGTTCATTAGTTATATCGATTTTCTTTTTCTTGTTCATCGGTTAGTCTTTTTCATTAGTTGGTATTATTCATCAGCTAGTAATTATTCATTCCATTAATCCATCAGACGATTCAAGATTCAAAATCTTATGTGTTTTTCAATAGTTAAAATCTTTATTCTTATTTTGTGTTAGCATTAAAAGTGATGGTCATTAATAGTTTATGAATCTTGTAACTAGAGATGCAAATAAATCGGTTAAAACCGGTTTTCGGTTATTAGAAAACCGGTTTTAAAAAAACCGGTTTTTCTAATAACCGGTTCATGTTTTTTCGGTTTTTCCGAAATCCGGTTTTTCGGTAAATTGAAATGTTCGGAAATCGGTATTTACGGTTATAAAATTTTCGGAATCGGTTTTTTACCGGTTCGGTTTTTTTCGTTATAAATACTACTGGAATCTGTCTTAATATACCGGTTCGGTTTTTTTTTCGGAATTTAAAACTTCGAACATTTATTTAATAAACATTGTTAATTATCAAACATTTAATAAAACAATACACCGGAAAACATACTAAACAAATACAATCAAAACTTTTTATTTATTTGCACACGTAAACATACTAAAAAAAAAAACAACCATAACTTTTATTTAAACAATAACAATTAAACAACTAAAAATATATAAATACTAATACATTCGAGCTTTCCAGGCATGGCCATCACCCGAAAACATATTAGATGTAACTCAAGTAGATCCAAAAAAGAAAATTTTTTTTAAAACTATTAGTGTTCTGTTATATTAGTGTACTCAGTAGTGTTTTTTTTTAAACTTTTTTAAAAATTATTAGTGTTTTTTTTAAAAACAAATTAGTGAACTCAAGTACTCAAGTAATGTTTTAAAACCGGGGTTTTTTTTTTAAACTATTAACAGTTATAAAAAAAAAAAATTAAAAATTAAAAATAAAAAAAAAAAAAAAAAAAAAAAACCGGTTTTTAAACCGGTTTTTATTAAAACCAGGTAAAAAACCGTATGATTAAAAAAAAAACCGAAAACCGTCTTAACCGGTCGGTTATATTTAAACCTGAAAAAAACCCGGTTAAAATAACGTTTTATAACGAAACCGTTTCGATTTTTTTTCGACCGATTTTTTAAAAAACCGGTTTAAACTTGCATGTCTACTTGTAACATTGTTAATATGTAATAGACTAGTTAATATTGTATGAGGTTAAGTGAAAGTCCAAACCAAAATCCAACCTCGACCCATAATCCATTTCTACAACCTATAACGCGCCTCCCTTTGTAAAGGAGGTGTGTGTCTCATTCTATCTTACTTTTTTCTCTCACTATGCACAATTCTCTCATCATTTTTTTTTTTGAACAACACTTTATTTCTCATCATTCTCTCTTGAAATATCTAGTTACCTTCTCTCTCTAGTTCGTCGTCTTTCTCTCTCCAAATCCTTCTTTAGATCATTATGTGTGTGGATTTGATAGTATCTGTGGAGACCTACAAGTGGTATCAAGAGCCTAATGATGATCTAAAAGTGTGCTTTGTATTGTAAAAAATATTGTTTTCGATTTTTTTTGGGTTATCTGGGTTTCTAACTCGACATCACGAGCCGACTAATCCCAGGGTGACTACCCTTTTGGATAGCCTAGAGTCGGCGTAGGTGAACCAACATGGCCACAAAGAGATATTCCGTGTGAGTCGCGGGGTATTTATAGAAAATGAGTTATTGCACCTTACAATGGTTAAAACTGACGTTTTTAGGTTTGTTTAGTGTGTTAGAATATATTTCTACAAACAAAACGAGCTCAAAATCTTCAAAATATGATCTATTTTAGTCATTTGTTTTACTGAGTTCGTCCTATAGGCCACATTTTTTATTTTTGACTATGTGTTCTAGGCTCTAACGAATTAAACAACGAAAGCAGACGTTTTTGTTATTTGTATTGTGTTTTAAAACTAGTTTGTGCAAAAATATCCAACAAAAACCATCAAAGTCACAAATTTTTGGTCATTTATTGCGTTTTTACTTCATACGAGAAAAGCTCCTATATCTTCACTATTTCATGTGTTTGATTCTAAAAGAAGACGTTTTTATGAATCTTATACGTGTTTAGAAGATTCCTAAGCAAAACATTTGAGTGAAAAACGTTAAATTTTGTGTCTTTTATTGATTTGAAAAGTTTTGTGATTTAATTATGATTTTAAATTATGTGAAGGAGTTTGAAAATGATGGATAGAGAAAGTACGAGAAGTGGATAGGTGAAGAAAAAAGGGGCCAGAGACAAATGAAAGATATTAAGAGAATACACATGTGAAACATATATTACTTTTTAGATTTTTTAATTTTAACCCATTTTCTATAAGATCACAACACATTATAAGTTTATAAGGTCGTCACTAAGATTTTGGCAAGCCGTTTGGCTATGGTTATAGCAGGCCTTGTGTCTAACACTCAATCCGCGTTTGTTGCTGAAAGACAGATCTTGGATGGTCCTTTCATTCTTAACGAAGTGCTTGATTGGTGTAAAAGGAAGAAAAAGAAAGCGTTGTTTTTTAAAGTTGATTTTGCTAAGGCATATGACTCGGTTCGTTGGGACTTCTTGCTTGACGTCCTTGAGGCTTTTGGATTCGGTTCGACTTGGTGTACTTGGATTAGAGGTATTTCTGATTTTGCTAAGGCTTCGTTACTAGTTAATGGAAGTCCGTCTGACGAGTTTCATATTCATCGGGGTCTTAAACAAGGTGATCCGCTATCGCCTTTTCTTTTTATTCTTGTTATGGAAGCTTTGCATTTATCCGTTTGTAAAGCAGTTGATGAAGATGTGTTTAAAGGCATTCAGTTACAGGGATCTTTGGCTTTATCTCATTTATTTTATGCGGATGACGCCTTTTTTATGGGTGAATGGTCTGATAATAATTTGAGAGGTATTATCAATATTCTTAAATGTTTCCATCTCGCGTCGGGATTACAGATTAATATTCATAAGAGCCAAATTTTGGGTGTGGGGGTCCCGCGGTCTAGAGTTGAGGATATGGCTTCTTCTTTAGGTTGCACTATTATGGAAAACAAGTTCCGTTATCTTGGGGTTATGGTGGGGGCTGGGATGACTCGTCATAAGGCTTGGGATGATGTAATTTTAAAGCTTCAATCGCGTTTGTCTAAATGGAAAGCGAAAACCCTCTCGATTGGTGGTAGGCTTACTTTGTTAAAATCAGTTCTCGGTGCATCTCCCCTTTATAACATGTCCATTTTTAAGGTTCCTAAAGGCGTGCTTAAGGTTATGGAGTCAATTCGTAGTAACTTCTTTAAAGGTGCCAGCATGTTGGAGAAAAAAATTTCCTGGATTGCTTGGGATAAGGTGTTAGCTTCGAAGAAGAAAGGGGGTCTTGGGGTTTCGAGTTATTTCGCTCTTAATCGAGCGCTCCTCTTAAAGTGGGTTTGGCGTTTCGTTTCGCAAGATGATTCTTTGTGGTTTCGTGTTATCCAAGCGGTTCATGGGGATAAGATTGATTCTCATTCAGTTCGTAAGGTTTCCATATGGAGTTCGATTTTGAAGGAAGTTCAAGTGCTTAAGTCATCTGGATTTGATTTCTTGTCGTATTGCTCTAAACGTATCGGGGATGGTCAATCTACTAGTTTTTGGAAAGAGACTTGGATGGGGGATATTCCCTTGTGTGAGTTGTGTCCGCGTTTGTTTGCCCTTGATTCTGCTCCCAATATTTGTGTGGCGGCTAAGATGGCTGGCCCCCTGGATACGTCTTTTCGGAGATCAGTTAGAGGAGGGGTCGAACAGCAAGAATTCTCAGATTTAAGTTCGTTTTTGAATTCAGTGGTTCTTTCAACGTCTAATGATCGTTGGTATTTCTCCCTTTCTAGCAGTGGTGAATTTAGTGTGAAAGATACTCGTCTTGCTATTGATGATTTGGTGCTTCCCTCTCATTCTGAGCCGACTAGGTGGGTTAAGTTAATTCCTATTAAGATTAATGTTTTTATGTGGCGAGCTCGTCGGGGGTGTTTGCCTACTAGATACAATCTGGTCCAAAAAGGTGTTATTTTGGAGTCCACTTCTTGCCCGGTTTGTTTTTCGGATGAAGAGGATGTCCATCATTTGTTATTTCGATGTTCTCTATCTCAGGAGGTTTTGCATCGTGTTTGCCGTTGGTGGGAGATCGATTTCCAGCTTTGGCGTTCGTTCTCAGAATGGGACGAGTGGTTCTCTTCTATTCGTCTTCCGGGTTCAGTTAAAGGTTTTTTGGAAGGAGTCTTCTACGTTGCTTGGTGGTTTATTTGGGGATTTCGGAATCGTTCTACTTTTGATGTTAATAAGCCGTCTAGATCGATCCTTTTTGAGAATATTGTCTCTTCCTCCTTTCTTTGGTGTAATAGTAGGTGTAGTAGAAAGTTCTCTAGGGATGATTGGCTTAAAAACCCGCATTTAATATCTTTGTAATTTCTTTTCTAGCTCCTTGCTAGTTTATAAAATGTTGCCGTTCAAAAAAAAAAAAATATATATATATATATATAGGGAAGGGATCAAGTGAGAAGAAAAAAGATAATGAGAAGAATAAGAAGGATTTCTAGCCACACATTTTAAATAGGAATGAGAATTTTAAGGGGAGATGCATGCAATTTTATAGGTGCATCTAAAATGTGTGGTTTTGGTTTATTCTTATCATTCTCGTTATAAGTTTTCTTCTCATTTGATCTTTAATATATATATATATATATATATAACCAATAAAGTGAAGCCTCTCCTGACACACTCACATGCATTTGTACTTTTTTTATAAACGTGCGTGTGTACTACTTTGCATCTTCTTCTTTCTTAAAAAAAACCTGCAACTTTTTTTTAGCAAAAGCTAAACCCACGAACAACATAAACAAACTCAAAAATTAGCAGATTGTGTAACAGATCCATGCAAGTTAAAGTGACGAAGGAAGTAAGAGGCATTCAGACAATTAATGCGCCTCTTTCTGAGTAAGATCTTTTTAGCTCTGACCGTGTCTGAATTAGAAGAGAAAAACAAACAACCCTCACGTCTGACCGGGGTCAGATTCAGAGGTCATTAAGATGTTTTTTGATAAAAACAAACATCACCTAAAACCACTAAAACACACACATACACACCTATACACACACTAAAGACATCGTCATTGGGAGAGAGATGTTGGGTGACATTCAGTATCATCCAATGACACTGAGAATGATTTTGTGACACCGTGTGCTCTAAATAAATAAAACGATCTACCTTATATTGTTAATTTCCAACTCCCCTACCACTGGTCATCCAACAAAAATATCAATATATAACTATCATATCGTTTAAATTACATAACATGTAACTTAGCAATTTTACTCTATGATCTTGAATTTGTATACTCTATATTTTTTTATGTAGTCAAGTCT